>JAJGRW010000008.1:545296-603482 GCA_025461045.1 Carex parvula | reverse complement strand
TTTAGGTTTTATGAATCTATGTGGTTTTTGAAGTATGCTTTTCTTTTTATTCTTTTCTTTTTATGAATCTTATGTGTAAGGGAGAAGTTTGTTGATGTTCACAAAAACTGGAAATACTGGGACCCAACTGAGTCCTCTGGGAGTTATATTTTGTAATAGAAACTAGTTGGGATTTTCGAGGTCCAGTTAGTAGATTGTCCAAGGGGAATATATGTGATAGTAGGAGGAAGTAGGGTATGATGGAAGGGCCAAGGAGGTGTACCATTTCTTATTTAATGAAATTTAAATTTTCTGAATTCTTGACTTGGATGTGAGGGGATTAAATGAAAAAAGGAAAGAGAACTACAATTCGAAAATGATTCTAGATGAAAAGCCACAAATAGTGTGTTTGCAAGAACAAATGGTCAGTCCTAAACACAAATTTTGTAAGCAAACAGTTGGTAGGGTCCTGAATCTGTATTTACTGGTACCAGCACAGGGCACAGTAGGGGGTTACTACTGGCATGGGAATTCATCATTTTTCACCAAGATAGGCCAACAATCTGATAAATATTTTCTTTCGGTAGACCTAGCCATCAATATGGACTTTACAATATTCAGGGTTACAGCGTATATGGGCCTACTAACAAACCAGTAAATGACTTGCCATGGCTGGTACTTGGAGACTTTAATGTTACGATGAACCCACAGGACAGGCCAGATAACACTAATCACCTCCATCACATGATAAGATTCAAAGCAGTCACTGATCAGCTACAATTATTGGATCTAAGACTGAAAGGAAGAGCCTACACTTGGTCCAATGACAGAGAAAATCCTACCTTTGCCAAGGAAGAGCCTACACCTGGTCTCCACCTCTTGGGCTTCCTCCTTCCCAACACAACTCAGATTGCACTTCCTAATATAGCTTCATATCACTGTCCAATAGTGTGTCAAGCTCAGACCAAGTTTCTCAGCTCTAACATCTTCAGAATGGAGAATGCATGATTAAGTTCTCAACAGTTCGCACAATTGATACAAGATACATGGTCCCTCTCCCCCACAGCTCAAACACCAAGTGAGTTAGGCAATAAGCTGATACAGCTGAGGAAAGAAATCATAAAATGGAAGAAGCAATATACGCAGGAAAAACAGCAGCAGACTGATCTTTGCAAGCAATGTTTACACTGGTTGGCACAACAGACACTCCACTCTCTGTCATATTGAGGAGCAAAAATGGCATCAGAGAGCCAAGAAAAATTGGGTGAAACTAGGGGACAAGAACACGAGATATTTTCACCAATTGGCAACAAAAAGAAAAAGAGCTAACCTCATAGATGTTGTACAAGAGGCAGGACAGCAACACTATAGGCATTACCAAAAAGATTCAATTCAATTAATTTCAGTTTCAATAAATTGCTTTTACTCCAGCAATTATTTTTTTTTTTTCTGTGAAACCTTCATCAAAATTTGCATGTTTTGTCTTTATTTACTTTACTTTTTCTTACTTGTTCTTGTTTTGTTAATTGATCATTATTGATATTCATCATATTTACGTATTAATTGTTGGTATAATTTTTTATTAAGGACTTGGTTAATTAATTAATAGCATATATATATTTTGTTTTGTTATATTTCAGGTAAGGAATAAGGAATGTTCTTTTAATTTCCTTCTCAAGACCACGCCTGAAATTATTATTATTTGAATAAATTTTAAAACTGTCCATATCATTATTTTCTTTAATTTTTATTTTATTAGATGTGAAATTTGACTTGAATTGCTTGTGGTGGTGGTCACTCCTATATATTATCGACTCTTTATTTAAACAAATATAATTTAGGTAAAATCCCCTTGTTCTTCCTTTCTTTTTTCTTTTCATTTTGTATGAGTGACGTGATTAAGTATGCTAGCTATATGGACCCAGAAAAAAAAGTTATATTATGCTATGGTTATAAATTAACCGTCAGCTATGATTTTTTTTTTAAAATTAATGCTTCAAACCATTATGTAGTTTTAATAATATAGAATGTTTGTCACAACTAAGAATTAAGAAAAGTTACATTCCGATATTTACAAAGAATGAAGTTGGCAACAATACCTGTTTTTATATTCCTATTCTTTTTTGTAAAACTCTTTTATAAAATTCCACGCAACTCAAATTAAACAAGTACACTAAAATTTTCTTCCTTGTGAGATGCAAAAGTAAGTAACGTCCTTTCCTCGATTTTTGTTTTTTTGGCTAAATTTGTTAACGAAAATAGATAAGGAGTGGGATAATAATTTATGTCCTTTTATTTTTCTAAATTTATTTGTTATTTTCCTAGAAGTTTAATTTATTAAATAGAAAATTTTTGGGGTAAGAACTTTTGGCTACTGATATATTCTCAGGTTTTGCCCTAATTTGATTACCAGATTTGGCCTTTTAATTCATGCTTTTCACTGTAATACCGCTTCTGTCGCGTGGGAACACAACCATCAAGTTGTCAAGTGTGCGCCACTCACAGGTAACCTTTTTCTTCTTCTTGGCTCAAGTTAGATGGACGTGTTCTATGACAAGATCTTGCGCCGTATTAAGCAATCCCTTATTTTTTTTTTATATTGGGGAAAAATTACAATATTTAATTATACACAGAAGGTAGAGAAAGGAGAAAAGTAAATAATAATACATAACTACATAACTACATGCATTTTTCGAGTTGGAACTAATATGTAGCAATTTATTTTTTACAATAATCAAACCTAATGAATTAGTTATAGAAAATATGAATAACCACACTAATTATTTCAAAAAAATCAGAGCAGTTTTTTACACATAAATTCAAAAAGTTTGTTTTCTTATGGAATATTAAAGGTAAAAATTGCAGTGTGGAATTTAATTAATATTAGTTGTATGACACATGATAATTGGTATTTGAATGTAAGTTTAAGCTAAAAATATGAAAGGTTGTACATATTTATTTTTTTATTTGTGTTTGTTTTGAATCTTTTACTAAAAATGTTCCCCAATTCAGTTGTGAGAAACTAAATCCCACTATTGTGAAAACTTTGAAAACTAGAGTAAGAAGCGAATTTCAAGTTTAATCTAGTGTTATCTCCAAAGAAAAGGAATGGTGCACTCATTGCAAATTGTAGCAATGAAAAACCCAGTTACAAATTATAAATAGTTTTCTTTTGCAGTAACATGTTTAATACCAGATAGCTTGATAATATTAGCCAACAATTCAGCAAAGAAACAAGCACAGTAGAAGAGTAATGAAACTAAGTTGTACTAACAACAATTTCCTGGATCAGATAGGACCCAAAACTATTTCTGTCAACACTTGGAATAGCCCCAGCTGCTCCAGCGGGTTTGTACCGGGTCTGAAACCCGTTCCAATTCCCTCTTGGCAATCCATTGGACTGGTCTCACCAACTGAACTGGCTATATGCTCTGGGGCTGCTCTCAGCATCTCGATCTCTCATGAATAGATTTCCTTTGTCAATTTCTACAGTTCTCCACCTGATAATGAGATAAGTTAATATATATAATCTTGTAATATTTCAAAGAGTGAGGCTATGGTACTATGCATAACACAGAATGGTCCGTCCTATAGATCAATATCACAATTTTCGAAGTGCAAACAATCTTATTTGAACCGTTCAACATGATATCCATATAAAAATGTACTTGTAGTTGTAGATCAAATTTTACAATTTCTTTAAAAAAAAATTATTATTTGTTTAGATAGGTAGAAAATCACTTGATATAAAGATTCTAGACCATTCAAAAGTAGTGATTCTCTACCTATCTAAAAAATAGTAAAAAAAATCTAACAAATGTAAAATTTAGTACATTTTCATTAGGAGATTGTGTTGAATATTTTTGAACTCAGAAAACAAAATATTGATCCGTAGCTGGGACCAATCTGCAATATGCGTAGTACCATAGCCTCACTCTATTTCAAATATAAGGTATACAAAGGACTATGAGCATTTGCAAGTATGATATGAAATCTCCTATTAAGGGCAGAGATGTCAAGAAAGAATCCAAAATATGAACCAAGGATTACAATTAGGAGCAATACTTGCCCAAAGAGAGCAACAAATATGTCAAATATCTAGGTCCTAATTCATCAAAATTATCATATTAACTCTTCTATAATTTGTAAGTTATACTGAGATATAGAGGACTAATTTTGATATTTTTTATAAGAAATTTCTAATTATTGGAGGATATACACATGATATTTCATTTTGCAATGGACAAATTATAATTCTCAATTGACAGAGCACATGCAAATTTTTTGAAATTTTAAATAGACATACACATAACCCGCTCATTTGATTAAAATAAAGGTCTCAAATTAAAAGGAAAGGTTACTTGTTGCAGGGCTTGACGGGCTCCCTCTCTCTCTTGGGCTCTCCTGCGCTTTGCCTCCTCGGCTTCGGCCCACTTCCTTGCTTCCTCAGCTGCTTTTGCCTCTGCTTGTAGTACATGATCCACAATCTTTAGATAAAAAAAATAGTAAAAAATTCTAAAAAATGTAAAATTTGGCAATCAAGTACATCTTTATATGAAGATAATATAAAGCGGTTTGGATTGTCTGTTTGGACTTTGAAAATAGAGATATGGATCCATTGTACGGACCACTGTGCACTATACGGACAAATTATAATTCTCTACTTAAAAGCCCTACAAAGGTTGTCATCAACAATAGAAAGGCAACAATTGAAAACCTAGTCAAGAGTCTTTTCATGAGCTTTCAAAATAGTTTCAACAAAGCGGCCCCGCAAGAGTGCAGTTGTTTGTGAGGTTCTGGCTTTTTGGCAGAATCACTGTCCCCTATATTATTTCATGCAAGATATGATAACACTTAGTATCCTCTCAGATTTATATCACATAGGAAGGCTGACTTTCATTTGTTTTTCTTTCTTTTGAGGAAACTAACCATCCATTTGAGCATAGGATTGGCTAGGTTTAACGGGTCATCCACATCTGATTGTTTCGACCCGTTAGATGATTCTGTATGCATAACAAGAATAAAATGGTTATTAGGTAAATAATTTTATCATCTCATCTCATTGCAATATGAAAGGCAAGACAAATTTAGACATGTTGAGAAGAGACTAACTAAGATGCATAGTACACTGATTTATTACTGGTACAACAAAACAATTGGTCATGGGTATTTCCCTCGTTTTAATTGTTTTGGTTTCTTCACCAATGGTCACCAGAAAGGACAGTCCCGGAGCAATTTTATGTTACCAGTCTGTACTGGTAAGCTATAAAACAATCAAAGTTACGTTACTTTTTTCATGATCCGAAGCAGGCTCAGAAGCTTTTTCCTGCAGATTGAAGTGTGAAAATGTCCATCAGATAATATACCAGTAAATTTTTTATCATCGAGTAGATGCTTAGTAGTCCTAACAAATACAATCACAATAAAAAATGTACCTTGTTTTCATGCAGTGTTGAGGCTTTGGCATCTGAACTACTTCCTAAGGAACTACTTGAGTCTGAATCTGTAAATGAGAAAAAGATATCGTCAATTGCAATATATACAATTTGAATTTAAAAAATTGCACATGGCAAGAAACCGTAGGGACCACTAGTAAAAAAAACAGCAATATTGACGAAGATATTAAAGAACATGAGTACCAAAGTTTAAATGAATGTACTTTTCCAAAGATTAAATATCATACGTGATAATCTATTATAATTGCTGGAACAAATTTCTTTTAGGGACTAACCCAAGAAGGATCTAAAATGTCAATAGCAAATTCATATAAACCTTCTTCATATTAGGGACTAATAGCAAATGTCAATATCAAATTCATATTAGGGACTAACCCAAGAAGCTTCTTCATATAAATCTACCTGACACGTGTCAGTCAACTCTCCAAATTCATCCCTTAGCTAGTAGCTTCTTCATATAAATCTTTTCCCCATTTCTCTTTCTTTCGTTCGATTTCTGCAAACCAAATCTCACTCTAGTTCAGTTCAGGTTTCAGTACTTGCTATTTCTATTTTCCAACAGTATCAGTTTTGCAGTTGAAAAAATAAAAATATCAATGTCAGGTGCGCAAGGAGCACAATTAACCCAAGGGGTCTTTCACAGCCACTACCTGCCACACTGCACCGGGTTCTGCCACAGAAGACCCACCGAAGATGGCCATACGGTCTGACA
The DNA here is from genome assembly GCA_025461045.1 of Carex parvula. Taxonomy (NCBI): domain Eukaryota; kingdom Viridiplantae; phylum Streptophyta; class Magnoliopsida; order Poales; family Cyperaceae; genus Carex; species Carex parvula. Next base: position 597,335 of record JAJGRW010000008.1, on the reverse strand, counting down.
AGGACGAGCCGGGGGTGCCGGTCAACAAGTTGGAGGATAAGATCAAGGATGCGGCTGGCTTGGGTGGGCTTGTCTTTGGTGCTGGAGCAGATGATGGTAAACCGGATCTCGGTGTTGCCGGTAACCGGCTAGACTATTTATGCAATGTAATCAGTTAGGAAGAAGGCAAAGGATATTTATGTATATGTTGATTATAGAGTAAAATAGATTTTGACAAATTAAACGGCATTAGAAGTATACGTCAGTGCCAGTGTTATAAATATTAATATACAATTTGGAACTGCAATTGGGCCAATTTGTTTACTTATTGTAACCAAAATTAAACTTGTGGGCCAATTGGGCTCACCAAATTTAACCTCTTCAGTATACAATTTGGAACTGAAATTGGGTTCAAATTTAACCTGATGTAAAAGCCTGATTTCTCACATGTTGTCCTTGTACTCCGACAGACTCAGGCCGTAAGGATGCGGTTTACCAGAATCATTGCCACCAAAATAAACTTCTGCTAGAGAAGGCTGTACCAGTGAATCATGATTCCAGTACAAAATCACCTAGCATTCCCCCCATGGCTTCCCTAATCTCTAATCAGAATATTAATCTGAAAATGAAACAAGTTAATGAAAATCCAGTACCTCTGTAGGTAGTTAATGAATGCTAGATTCTATCTATAAACATGGCTTTTTTCAATCAATAGATTGACATGTAGCAAAAATCATGTCTTTTTTTTATTTTAGGGATAAAATTGTCATTGTTGTTAACTATTCAATCAGCAACGAAACGTTTGCTTGCTTACCCCTTAAAATTCCATAAATATCTTTGACAAACGTTCTCAATTTTCTGCCTCTTGTAAGACAGTGCAAAACTGTCAAATGATTTTCAATGTGTATATAGAATCAATTTTCACATACGTTCTCAACTTGTTTGGTTTTTCGTGTAAACAATTGAATTTGCACATAACCAGTATTATATCCAAAATCTCATGCCATAACTGTACATATCCAATTAGGCTTGATTGCTGCTTGATATTGTTTATTTTTTTTTTTATTTGATAGTCTAACCTCATTCATCTCCTCAGCTGGATTAAATTGAGCTGCAGCCCCTCTGTTTTGATTTTGCACTTACAGCTGCAGTTCGATGACTGTTTCAACCGGTCATCACCTGTATCCATGAAGGGAAAATATTAATTAAGAGCCCTCAAAGAGGTCCAGTATGCAAGTTTGGTAAATAATTAGTGTACGTAATATATGGTATTACGTACCAATTAAAAAATCTGCCTCAACAGGTACCAGTTAAAGGCGAAGAAACACTAGTGGTATGAAAACCAAACAGGTACTGCTGGCCAGCAGCACTTAAAAAAATGATTTAAAAAAAAGCAAAAGGAAAGAACAGCTAAAAATAATTTCAGCTAACATCATCAGACACTTCAACAGGGAATTTAGGCAAACTAGTCCCAATAAAGTGGAACTTGTTAGAAATGAAGTTTGGACGCTTTGTGAATTTTGTGCATGTTCTTTTAAAAAATAACTTTCGCTTATTATCAAAATAAACCTTCCTTTTGTTGTATAGTTTTAGTTATTTCAGTTCTTTTGCAAATTTCAGTGTCTTTTTGTTTTTTTTTGCAAATTTCAAATATTTTATTGTTAACCCCCCTCCTTTTATCCGGGCTTAGGACCAGCTATATAGTTTAGACATAGGGAGAGTTAAAATTTGAAATATGTTAGTATCCCTCAAATTTAAATAAAGAAACAAGGTCAGATATATACCTACTGGTGTCCTTCTCCATTCTCCATTCCTCTGATAATAGTTTAGACATAGTTTCAACCGGGCTTAGGACCAGCTACTCGTGTCCTTCTCCATTCCTCTGATAATAAGAATATCTTACTGATAAAAAGAGAAAAGACAAATCTATTGCAAGATCCTTTAATTTATTCAAAAAAATTGGAAAAGAAAGTACCTTATTAATACGGGACATTAACATGTATGCAAAAGTCGAGTTGGCACAGTTATGTTGTGGGCCTTGTCTGTGCAGGAATGAGTCAATAAAGTTTTTGAAGTTTGAAACAAGAAGAGTCACAATAAGAATATCTTACTGATAAAGAAAAAACCAAATCTATTGCAAGGGCAGAGTGTTTATTAATACGGGGTTGGTAAAGCAGAGTGTTTCAAAGAAGCCACCTGCCACCACGGCTTTTAATGGACTTATATTTTAGAGAAACACGTAGCCCCGGATGCTCCTCCAGCAAATCAACTTTCTTGATTTCTAGATGCTTTTGTTTTTTCATCATGAGTTGGGGGTCTATTATAAAAGTAGAGTGTCCTTACGTTTCAGAGCAATCGGCCACCACTGCCTTCAATTGTCTTATATTTCAGAGAAGCAGGTAACTCCGGAAGCTCCTCCAGCAAATCAGCCCCATCGATTGTTAGCCTTTCTAGGGCAGTGAGTCTCCCCATTGTAGCAGGCAATGACTTCAGAGACCTTGCACCCGAGATTTGTAACTCCCTTAGGGAAGCAGGTAACTCCGGAAGCTCCTCCAGCAAATCAGCCCCACCGATGATCAGCCTTTCAAGCACAGTGAGTCTCCCCATTGTAGCAGGCAATGTATTGAGATTTCTCACATCCGAGAGAGTCAACCACTTGAGGGTACTGCTGTTTTGCAGAAACCATTGCTCCAGCAAAGCCTCCATCCATGAACAATGGGAAACATGTAGGTTGCTAACAAAGCTTAGGCTTCTTAGTGGTTCAATGAGAAGGAGAGAGAGGTCATCAATGTAAAGTTCCTTGATCTTTAAAGAAGCCAAGCTACTTCCTCGGTCGGCACTATGTGCTTGTTCCCTAGATGAATGTTCAACGAGCTTCTTGCATCCTGATATAGATAGCACATTGAGAGATCTGAATGCATTTTCTGAGGAGGGAATACGAGAAATATTTTCACAATTCAAAATCCGAAGATCAGTGAGAGTAGGAAGGCTTGATGCTGATTCCAGCAGTGGCTCATCAACTTCACCGCAGTTTTCTATTGAAAGGTATTTGAGTGCCATGGGAAGGAGGGTGCTCTGTTTATCAACTGCCATTAGCATTCGGCAATACATAATTCTTAATTTCTGTAGCGATACAAATTTCCCAAATGCTCCCATTGGTAGATGTACGAGATTCTCACAACCTCTGACTACTATCTCCTCGATAGCTTGCAAATCTATGTTGTCTTGCTGCAGAAATCCATGCAAGGATATTAAGTTGGGGCACCCCTCTATGTCCACTACTCTTAGTGATGATTTTAGGGATAATGTTACAGGAGTGTTATTACCAGAATTTTGGTACAAAGCTGGAAGAGAACTCAAGCCCACATTACTAATTTGGAATTGAATTAGAGAAAGTGGCACATCAGGTAACTTGTCCAGATTTGGACAACCACGTATAACAAGAATTTTCAAATACGGTATATTCCAAAAAAATAATTGGTTTTTCAAAAGGGGACAATTAAATAATTTGAGGGATGATAGGTTTAAAGGCGGTGAATCCTCCATCCAATTAGGAGATCTTTGACCATTATAATTGTTAATTGTCAATTCCATGAGACTGGGAGGGAGTTGGAGGTAATCAATGATTTTCTCAGCGTGAATAGGATTGCTCTCTGAGGTCCATTTCAGGGAGAGCGACATGAGATTATTCTTCTCTAATAGGTTGGCACTCTTAGCTTCAGTATGATCCCCAATATTCTCAATGTTTTCAATAGACAGATGTCGAAGGTTCTTTAGTGTGCCCAGTTCATTTATACGTAGACCACTCTCTTGTCCAACAAAAAAGGTTAACTCTTGGAGAGATGTCAGCTTGTGGACTCCATGAATGGTTTGCATTATCTCCTTTGGAAGCCTCATATAACGCAACCTAAGTAGATTGGTCACTCCATTTGTTTCCATTGCTGAATAAATCGCAACCTCATTATCTCCTGGAATTTCTAGTACTTGCAAATGATAAAGTTTGTAAACCGAAGCAAGGAGCAAGTACTTGAACGTTTCATCAATGACATAATAAGGTCCAGGTCCCTCTGCGGACAGGTAGCGAAGGTGTACCAAACAGCTTATCTCTTTGGGCATTTCACTGTTTCTGGATCCACATATTTTCAATAAACGTAAACTTTTCTTAATTAAATTATTCGGAAGAACAAATGAATACCGATGAGTAGTCGCATAATAAGGGGTTACAACCAAGCTGCGTAAATTTTCAAGATGGGAGACCTTTTCCATTTCACGTTCATGTACATAAACATGTCGTACAGTGCTAGGTATGGTAATTGATTTATCATTAGGTTCTATTCTACAACATTCTCCATGGGAAACGTTTTGGGCCAACTCATGCACCAAATCATGCATAACATATCTCCTTTCACCTGTCCATGGGTCAAGTGCATATTCAAAGAATGATTTCCTTAAAAGAAGATTAAAGTAATCTTCTCCAATATCTTCTAGCCTTTCTTCCTGACTTGAGTGTTGCCGGACAAATCCAGAACAGATCCACATTTTGATCAAGTCATCTTTATCAAACAGATGATATTGAGGAAATATGCTACAAAATCTAAAGCATACTTGCAAATTTGCGGGTAAATGGTAGTAGCTCAATTTCAAAACCTCCACCACATCCTTTGCTTGCTCTAAGTTAAATAGAGACCCGTGATTCAAAACTCTTCTCCAATACTGGTGGTCCATACGTGAATTCAGCAAGCTTCCGATGACCTTTGCTGCTAATGGACTACCTCGGAGCATTTTTAGTATTTGATCTCCAATTGCACGCAAATCTCTATAATTGTCAAGGCTAAAACCACGAAATGCATAGCTCTGAAAGAGCAATCGCAACTCTTGCTCTCCTAAGCCTTGTAATGATAGAGATTCATGCTCTGTACTTATCACACTTGCAAGCAAGTCTGCCACTGATTTCATTCTAGTAGTAAATATGATTTTACTACCTTCTTGTACAAACCTCAAAGGAGCGATCAGTTGGTCCCAGTCGCTCCTTTTCTCATCATCCCATATATCATCTAAAACGAGAAGAATTTTCTTTAAATGTATATTTTCTTTCAAGGTCTCTTGAAGCGCATTTAATGGTTTATTATAACAATTATTTTCTCCCAGTTCACCAAGCATCTTTCTCGTTATATCTTCAACACTGAAGTTGGTAGAAACACAAACCCAAATTGTTTTGTCGAAATGATTCGACCCGCGCATCTCTGTTGGAAGAGTAAACAGAGGAAGAAGGATTGACACAAATAATTCAACTTCACTTCTTAATTAATTCGATTACAACATGCTGAATTTATAGCCCTACAACACCTAAGTTTGGATCATCCAAATTTAGTACCCCACTACCTTGTTCTGCTATTACAAACAGTCCCCAAAATAGAACTAATACCTGCACTTATCCTGCTACTACATGATTAATTATAGAACCCACTAATCCTACTACAGACACACCTATATTTAGAAACCCACTAATCCACTAACACACATTCATGCTTCTAAAAACAACTACAGCAGAATTCTAAATAGAGAGAGCTAATTTTGGATCAACTTTCAACACTCCCCCTTGATTCAAAATTGGTTACTCCAAGCTTCTTCATATGTTGTGGGATTTGCAACAAAGAGAACTTGTGTAGTGTCATACAGTTCTTGCAAGGTCTTGGTTTTTCTGCTTGTTATTTCTGGACTTCGATCACGCCTCCTATAAACTCTTATAGATGGATCAGTACTTGAAGTTTCATTCGAGCTCTCTTCACCACTCAAAAAGGATTGGCTTGTGCTGCTGTTTGAGGGTTGTTCACTAGCGTTTGGATTAGGTTGTTGATGTACTTCATCTTCCACATCATAAAATTCTACACATTCAACGATTTCTACTCCTTGTTTTTCTTCATTCCATTTCCAATTTGCCTTTTCATTAAACAAAACATTTCTGCTTACCATGATTTTTCCACTTCTGGATTATACAACCTATACCCTTTGGATTGTGTACAATACCCGATGAAAATACATTTTTCAGATTTTTCATCAAGTTTAGTTCTCTTTTGTGGATTGACAAATGCATAGGCTATACATCCAAATACTCTAAGATGACTTACCCCTGGTTTCCTCTCAAACCATGCCTCAAATGGAGTTTTATTCCATACAGATTTTGTTGGTGAAATATTCAACACATACACCGCAGTTGCAACTGCCTCAGCCCAGAATTTGTTTGGTAGGTTCTTGCATTTGAGCATGCTTCTACCCATCTCAACAACCGTTCTATTTTTTCTCTCTGCCACCCCATTTTGCTCAGGTGTATAGGGTGTGGTTAGCTCATGATGTATCCCTTCATTTTCACAGAAATTAATGAATTCTTTTGAGAGGAACTCACCACCTCGGTCCGTTCTTAACACCTTCAACTTCTTTTCAGATTGCTTCTCTACAAAAGCTTTAAACAGCTTGAAACTTCTAAATGCCTCTCCTTTGCTTTGTAGGAAATACACCCAACTCATCCTACTATAATCATCTGTGAAAAGGAGGAAATATTTGCTGCCTCCAAGAGATTCGGTTTGCATTGGACCACACAAATCCGCATGAACCAACTCAAGCACTTGAGTTGCTCTCTTGGCTTGGCCTTTTGGAAATGGAAACTTGGCTTGTTTACCAAATATACACCCTTCACAAACACCTATTTGGTTGATTTCGGGTAGGCCATAAACCATTTGCTTTTGGTTCAACAATTTCAGACCATTGATATTCAAATGACCATATCTAAGATGCCATAACTCAGATTGGTTCAAATCTTTTGCAACCATTGCTTTTTCCTTTACATTTGAAACCTCCAAGGGAAACAATTTATTGGTTGCCATGTTCACTTCTATCAATACTTGGTTTTTGGATTTTATTACACAAGTTTTCCCTTCAAACACAATTGAATAACCACAATCCATCAACTGCCCGATACTTAGCAGATTTTGTGACAAATCTGGAATATAATACACATTATGCAAGTATTTCATACCATTTTCTTTCGTGTGTACTGCAACTGTGCCCTTGCCTTCTACTAATTAGCTTGTCATCACCAAGTTTAACTTCCAACTTGCATGTTTCATCCAAGTCTTCAAACAACTGCTTGAACCCGGACATGTGATTTGAACACCCGCTATCGAGAAACCAGATGCTGCTTGCATCAACTTTGTCAACCGCGCTGCTGGCCATGAAGAGAGTTGGTTGCGTATCCTCCTCTTCTATATAATTTGCTTGACTCTCTTCTCTTTGCTTCTTGCAGCATTCTGCTTGGTAGTGCCCATACTTGTTGCAATAATAGCATTGAACATCCCTCTTGGAATCGTCGTATGAATTTGCTTGATTGCTTCTACCTCCTCTGCTGGAATTAGCCCGTCCTCTGCTGGGATTGTGGCTGCCTCTGCTGGAATTATTTCTTCCTCTGCCTCGGCCTCTTGGGTAGCCATTAGATCTGCCTCTTGATGACTCGCCCTTCATGTAAAATGCCTTGTCGTCGCCTTTATCTTCAGCCTTTGACATCCTTGCTTCATGAGTCTGCAGTGACCCCATGAGTTCATCAAAGGTGTAGGTTGCTAGATCTTTGGACTCTTCGATTGCTGCTACCACATGATCAAACTTGGGTGTTAGGCTTCTCAACACCTTTGCCACCACCGTCTTCTCCTCCATGGTGTCTCCAAATGCTCGGATTTGATTGACCACCTCTTGTACTCTTGAAAGGAAAATTTGGACTGATTCTTCCTTGTTCATCTGCAATGTTTCAAAGTCCCTGCGTAGGCCTTGAAGTTTGATTGCCATGACTCGAGTACTCCCTTGAAATGCTGTTTTCAGGGTTGTCCATGCCTCCTTTGCGTTGGTGGCTGCTGCAATTTTCGAGAAGATGGTGTCATGCACTGCTTGTTGGATGAAAAACAGCGCTCGTGCATCTTTCTTCTGATTCTCTTGCGGATTAGGATCTGGATTAGGAACTCCATTTGCTATCAAGTCCCATAGGCCATGAGACTTGAACAAGGTCGTCATCTTGATGCTCCAAAAAGCATAGTTTTCGCCTTTGAAGAGAGGTATTGCTGGTTGTGTGACATTCACCATGGTGCTGCCGTTTTCTGCCATGAAAACGCCCCAGGGTTGATCGACCTGGCTCTGATACCACTTTGTTGGAAGAGTAACAGAGGAAGAAGGATTGACACAAATAATTCAACTTCACTTCTTGATTAATTCGATTACAACATGCTGAATTTATAGCCCTACAACACCTAAGTTTGGATCATCCAAATTTAGTACCCCACTACCTTGTTCTGCTATTACAAACAGTCCCCAAAATAGAACTAATACCTGCACTTATCCTGCTACTACATGATTAATTATAGAACCCACTAATCCTACTACAGACACACCTATATTTAGAAACCCACTAATCCACTAACACACATTCATGCTTCTAAAAACAACTACAGCAGAATTCTAAATAGAGAGAGCTAATTTTGGATCAACTTTCAACAATCTCTTGATATGCAAATTCTACAAGGGTGGTCTTTCCTAGTCCACCCACCCCGACAATACCAAACGAAGAGAGGCGGACATCAGTTGGCCTCTTTAGCCAATCAATTATCTTGTGCTTCTCAACTTCCCGGCCAAACAACTCTCTTTCAACTAAAAAGGAAGTAGTTTCGCGACTTAAAACTTTACTGGTTTCTTGTCGTGATTCGGAAAGATCATGAATACCTAGCACAGTGGCAGCTTGAACGAGACGCTCCACACCGTTAGCAGCCTGATCCAACATTGTTACAGCCTCCTTCAACCTCTCCCATGTATCACCATTGATAGTACATGGTTTTCTCCAGCCGGATCCACCCGCCTCATCTCGGTCTTTCACCATATCCTCCAGTTTTTTGTACTCCAACTCATCAAGCACGTCTTCAGATGCTTCAACAGCCACCCTAAACTGCTCGACCCATTGGGCAGCATCCGGGGAATACATCTTCAGAGCTTTGACAATGTCCATGAGAGTTATGATATGGGGAAGAGCTGCCCGTAGCCTCTTTAGCTCGGCTTTGCTATGGGCTGGCAGCTCATGGCCACGCGAAAAGCCGATGCTGATAAGTTCTCCGACAACAGCGGACCCCGCCCACTCAGCAATGGTTGAAAGAGCCATCTTGAGTTTCTTCTTTCTTCTACTGCGGCAGCTTCCTCAAAGCCGCTGATTTTTTTCTCTTTTTTTCGATTTTTGTTTTTTCCTTGCTAGTGTCGCTTGGGAATGACAAATAACAAGTAGCAAAATTTTTTTTTTTTTTTAAACGCGTACTAAATTGGTGATTGAGAGAACAGATCGATTGAGACTGAAGATAGCAAAACGCAGAGATTGGTTGGTTATAATAAGCAAGAGATATGAGAAATAGAGGTTTTGGAAAGAGATACCGTGTACCCAATGGCAAGAGATCGAGCAGAGGGCTGAGATGAGAAACAGAGATTTGGAAGCGTAGCCTACAGCAAGAGATCAGAGAGTCGGAAACAGAGATTGCAAGATTGATTGAATGTAGTTGTAAAAGAGAGGAGATGAATAGAGATTAAATGCAGTAATAGATTGAATCTAGTTGTGTAAAAGGTGAATAGAACGCATATCTACAGCTTGACTTGAAAACCTCAAGTCTTTTGCATTATTGTAGAATGACAGATGCTATGTGGCATTCACAGAGTTACAATCCCGGCAGGTGAATAGAACACACTAGTCAGTGACCCGCCACACTGTCAGTAAATGCAGTATTGGATTTTGTGAGAAAACTTTATTGGTGGAACACTTATTGCTTCAATTACTTTTGCCCAGTGACTGTCAGAAGCACTTTATTCCATCATAAAGAGAGAGAGGACCCTACTCTGCAATCCGTCCTTTTTCTAATATTCACATTTGTTTTTATTAGAATTTTTATTAAATTGAAACACAAGGAAACACAACATGTGCCCAAACAATAATGCACCTGCAAAGCTATAAGAGCCTATCAATGACTTCACACAAAAATTGTACATTACACAAAACAGAGGATCGCTAACTCATCCAAACCAACAAGTTTAAGATTAGAGTTTGTTTTACAAAATCAAGATACAAAATGGAAATTGCAATTTCCTTATTATTTATCCACAATAATTTTATTTTTTGTTAATGGCTCCAGTGCATTGCTTTTGAACCATCAGATAAAATATGGGCATGATGGAAAAAAAAATATAATCACTTTGTGTTATGTTTAGTAATAAATCAATTAAATTGTAATGATAGAATTAGATATCCAGCGAGGTATAGTGGTGTCCATCTATAAAACATAAACACTAGAAAAAATATACCAAAGTAAGGTATAAGCAAGAAATTGATTCATGTCTCACATATAAAAGCAAGATATTGATTGGTTGATTGATTTGATACCAAATGAATGAAATGGGAGGTTTTTTATGAAAAAAAGAAGGAAATTAAAGGGACAGCGACTACGCCACATGCATTTGCATTTTAATTTGTTTGAATTGAGTTATGTTGCATTTTTAGCAAAGTTTCCTTTTGCAAATTTCTTATCAGAAAAACCTCTAAATTATAGGAAACAAAAGTTGTAAAATATAAAAAAGTATGACAAAGAAACAAAAATTTACAACAACTAGGCTTTATCTGATTTACTGTTTCAAAATTTCTTAGAAGGCTCATTAGCTCTATAAAACAATCAAATAGGTAATACATCAAACATCAATAAAACCTAGGGGTGTAAACGGAGCAAATTCAGAGTGGATAATGCTGATACTAAATCCGTATCCACCTTTCAATGAGCGGATACGAATACGGATATAGATAGTAAACATATGTCAAATTTCAAAACCAAATCCGCCTTAAACAGATACGGAGCAGATAAGGATTCAAATACATATACGAAACGAATAATTGCGAATAATTGAGTTATATAAATAATTCACTCAAATAATCCACTTATATAATATAATACAAGTATTATAATCAAAACATAGTTTTTTTTTTAACTAATACCACAGAAAAACAAAAAAAAAGTTGTTCGGTTTTATGTTTACTCAATAGTCCCACGACATATAATAAATGAGTTTGTGAGGGCATATATAATAAATTAGTGAAAATCTATATTTTGATTAAAGATCAGGAGGTTTAAATACATCTATCTTTGATGTCTCTATAATGCCTCTATTTTTAAATTTCAATAACTAGAAATCTAAATCACTATAAACTAAAATATAGTTAGATATAGGTTATCCTCCATCTCTCTCCTTCTCCGACAGTTGATTCAGAAGTCAATTATTGAATGGATAAAAGATAGAGGTGGCAAAATCTGACCCGATTCAACGATCCGATCAGAACCATAACCCGATCCAACCTGACACAGTACCACCTAAAATCTGAGACAACACTGATGTCAAACGATCCAAAATGTAATCCGAACTAAATCCAAATTAAAACTTTAAATCTTGAGACAATCCAAAACTGAACGATTCAAAATCCGACTTGAGCCCAAATGACCAAAATTCAAAAAGATATAAACCCGGGACGACTCAATAACTGACTTGTCCTAGGTCCCACTACATCAGTTCTTTGTTAATTTTAGCTTCTGATGACTTCAAATAAAGGAATAAGCTACAGTATGGACCATAGTTGTTTTTGATCTTTTAGGAATTCTAAGATATAAATTCAAGTTGTAGTTTTATTAGACCAATGAATTCCAGTCACACAGACAGCGATGGATTGATACCCCCACCCACCCACACACACACCCTTTGTCCTGATGTAGAATTATCAAAAGATGTGGTGGAACATAATCTTTTTTAATTCAGGAGGAGATTAATGCAACCAAATCGTCAATGATGTAGTGGAACATAATATATTTTAATGGGAGGAGATTGATGGAACCATATGCAAAAGTAAAGAACCTTCATTGAACCAACCTAATTAAACTAAGTGTAATAATTCACTTGACAGAAGAAGACATGTGTCTTAATTTATGTAACAATAAGCTCTCCAAGTACTTTTAATTTCTTTCTTTCAATGTACAAAACAAGAGAGACAACTAACTTTGGCACTTAAAAAGATTATTCTTCTTTTTCCCTTTCTCCAAGTACTTTTAAATTACATTTCTTTTTTGAGAAAGTCCTTCTTTCTAACTATTTCTTTTTTGAGAAAGTCCTTCTTTTTTGAGAAAGTCCTTCTTTCAGTAATATCCCTCTTACAGTCACGGGCTCACCTCACAATTATCGCATCTATTAGAAATTTAGAACAAATACAAGAGGCAATAAACCGAAATTTTTAAATATACCATTTCTCCAAAAAAAATAAACCAAAAAACCATGAAGTATGGGTTTTTCCAGATCTACCCAGGCCGCAAAACACCGGTGCGGCCCCAGCCAGGGGCTGCACAATGCCCTTGGAGCCCCTTTTTTTTTATAATGTTGTCTAGGAGAGAGAAATTTATTTCTCACTCTCATCCACTCTCTCTCCTGGACAACAGCTTCTGATCTGTAATTTTTTTTTTTCAATTTTCTTTCCTTTTTAATTAGGTAATAATTAATTTAGTTAATTTTTAATTTTAGGTTTCTTATGTGTTGGATTCAAAATGGCTCTTATGGTATCCATTTATACTGGTGGTGATGTTTTAACAGGTCATAATGGGATTTATTATAGTATCAGACCTGTTACTGTGATTCTGGTATTGGTGGGTACGGATTATGTAGGGATTAAATCAAGTATTTGTTAGAGTTTGGGATTGGATCAGGGTCAGTATGACCTTAATATTCAAACCAAAATTAGCATGCCCACTAGTTCAACACAAATCTGGTTCCAACTCTTTCCAATTTAGCATGACTGAGTCTGGCAGGTATTGTATAACCAAACCACGAGTTTTTCTGGGAGTACATACAAGACAATTTACATATATGTGAAGGTTACCCGAGTCCGGCGTACCAACCTATTTATGAAGTTAATCCAGGGTCGTAGTCGGGTTAACTCATCTGGCTCAAGTCCGTCCCCTGTCCAAATTGACCAATCATGTAGTAGCCGGGCCCCAGTTCAGAGGGACCGATCGTCCAGTAGTCAGGCCCCACCCCAGATTGACCAGCCTTCATCTAGTCGAACCGTCCATAGAGTTCACGCTTTCCTGCCTGACAATTATGGCCGGTTTACGAAGGCCAATTTCAAATACACAGTGGTCATCAGGGATGATAACTCGGTGGAATGCACATGCCAGAAGCCTCAATTATACATAATACCGTGTTCTCATTTTCTATCCATGTGCCATCTCCGAGGCATCGACCCTGGTAGCTTTGTAAGTCACTACTACCACATCTAGACACTGATCAACACATAGAGGGCTGAATGACATGTGTATGAAAATCAGTCAGAATGGCTTGAACACGAGAAGCCTACCCTTGTTCCAGAATGGCTTGAACACGAGAAGCTTTTTTATATTTATTTTTAGATTATTATGGCTCCTTTATATTTATTATTATGGCTTCTTTATATTTGATCCGACAAATGAAAAATATTTTCAGATTAAACGATATTTAAAACAAAAACAAAAACAAATAAAACAATTTTAAAAACAAAACCCTAACCAAACAATAAAACCTGTCTGATAAAAAATAAATAAAAATTGGAGCCGCAGGGGCATTGTGCCGCCCCCTGGCTGGGGCCGCACCAGTGTTCTGCGACCTGGGTAGAAAAACCAGAAAATCATGGTTTTTTGGTTTATTTTTTTTTCAGGAAATGGTATTTTTAAAAATTTCGAGTTGAAGATGGCGGAGGGCGGATCCATACCTGAACACTTGAATTTTTACCGATTCAAACTTTGGATCAGTAATATTCCACCGATCCAAAGAATTAGGATTTTCTTAGCTCACCAAAAGAATTGGTGAACTCAACTTCAAAATCTATCAAAATGAATTCAAATGACGAATTCAAACTGTTGAAACCAATCTATTTCACTAGTCATGCGTTTACATGTCAAATATATAAATTTTTAAATTAATTTAGTACAAAGTCAAACGGTAAAAAAATAATGAAAAATGAATGTATTAAAATTATATAATTATAAACCTCCTTCTTTTTTACTTTGCACTAAATTAATTTTGAAAATTTATAAGTTTGACAAGTAAATGCTTGACTCGTGAAGTAGATTGGTTTCAACGGTTTGAATTCATCATTTAAAGTCTTTTCGATAAGTATTGAACTTGAGTTCACCAATTCTTTGGTGAACTTAAGAACACCCTAATTCTACTTACAATTATATGATATTTATAAATGCACAAAGCAAGCACTTCAGATTGAATTTAATATTTTAGTAAGATTATTTGGAACTTAAACTAAGTTATTAGCAGTGGAAAAAAATGAGGGTTCAAATACCTTCATTTTTTGTCCATCCATCATGCCTCTATTTTTTAATTTTACAATAATAAAAATTCTACAATTTAATTGTTAAATGTGATCTATATTATTTTCTCTACATGCACGTAAAAAGGGAAATTTTTTATCGGTAGTAATTAATAGACAAACAGTAAGAGTACAAACAGTAAGAGTACAGTAATATTTATATTGGTAGTAAGAGCTGTAGGAATTCTATCGATCTTAACTTTTTCTTTTTTAATTTGATGTATAGATGGAGAGAATTCTTATATTTGATTTCTAGTAAAATATGAAAAGTTTTTCAAAAAATAGATGAAATGTTTTTTATATATCTAAATTTTAAGGTACTTTATTAAAAAAAAAATATTTTACTAGAAAAAATTAGAAGGAAAAAAACAAACTGGTTTAGATCAATAGAATTCCTACCGATCTTATTACTAATATAAATATTACTGTACTCTTACTGATTGTCTATATTCTTTTCTATTAATTACTACCAATAAAAAATTTCCCGTAAAAGACTATGACTTTTTTATTTTGATTTTATATGAATCAATAAGTTTAGCTTAATACAAAGTATGTTACATGGTTTGCACCCTAAAGAAAATTATTTAGCTTCGTACTAAAAAGCAACTTTTTAAATGGTGGATTCAAGAAATGATCAATTTATCTTTTATCTACCAAAAATAAATTATTTTACAAATAAAATAATACAAAAAATACAGCGTTTCTTGGGTCACGAGTCAACCAACCACCCACTAGACAAGTTAGTAAAAATAATAATATTTAAGCGACAATATCGATAAGGGAGCACTTCCAAAAGTTGATAGATTTTGATTACAGTATTCTTTCCAATTCAGATCTGAAGACTGCTGCTCCTTACTCATTTCTCATTTTCACAACTCAGATCTAAAGAACAGAACACACACTTGTTACGTACTTGCAAAATGGCAGGGAATTTGATAACCTCTCTACTCTCTCTGGCCACCAATTTGCTCCCATCAATTACTGCATCTGCGCACGCTCCTTCCTCTTCGTCAAATTCTAATAATTCAGAAAAGGAGCGTGCTCGTGCTGCTGAGAAGGATCTGGAGAGACTGATGCGAACTCTGAAGTGGATCAAGGCCACGGTGTACGATGCTGAGGAGAGGGAGATCATAGACCGCTCCGTCAAGTTCTGGCTCAAGGAGCTTAGGGAGGTTGCTTATGATGCTGAGGATGTGCTCAGCGAGTACCGATATGAAGTCACACGTGTCCAAGTAGAGGCAAGAAAGGCTTCTCAGGTTTCTGGTTCTCAGAAAATAAAGCAGATGGAGGTTAGTGTTTTGTGCATATAGAAATAAAAAGTATCTAGTTTTTTTTTTTCCCTTTTATCGTTGTAAGGTAGAATCTTGGATTTCAAATTAGAGTAAAAAAGAGCAATGAAAAAAATTAACTCTAATCAATATATTTAAATATAATATGATTATTATAAGTCAGTGTATAATTAAATAATTAAATAATTAAATCGTTATTAAGTGAGGTCTAACTTATGGAGGGTAGAATTTTAAATGTTTTATTTATGACAATATTAAAAGATCTAATCTCAACCAAGAAATTTTTCTGGATTCGAACTAGATATATAATATTAAATGAAAAAATATGCACATTAATAAAGAGAGAATTTGTGTTATTAGAGAAACAAAAATATTTATTACTTTTGTGTTAATAGTCAAAATTGTTTTGTGATTATCTGTTCCAATTATTTCAGGATACCAATCCGAATCAAATTTAATGAGGCAATTCTTTTGTACAATTGTAGTATACAAAAATAACACTGAAATTAATATATGCATGTTAATTTATGCTTTTACATTGAGAAAAACATTTCGGTTAAATATATTCATAACATATATCATACTATTGAACTTACCAATGCTCCTTCTTTCAATATAAAATAATGAATTCGAACTTGTGTAACTTATCTGAGTACATATTCGATTATTGGATAAAAGTCGGAGGTCAATTTGCCATAGGATGGTGCATGCAGTCGTTCACATTGTAGGCGTCTTGATCCCTTAATTATCATTTGCAGCTAACATATTATGAAATTTAATTAGCATTGTAATTCATTTCATTTTTTAACAGTATATTGTACCAATTCCTGATGGCATTGTTGATCGGCTTAATAAAATAAGAAGTCGATTTGATGAAATAGCAAAGGATCGTGAGGCTCTTCAATTAAGGGAGAGTGACGGGGTGAGGCGTCCAAACAACAAAATTTTACGACCCCCAACGGGTCACATGGTGGATGAGGCAAACATTTTTGGCAGAAATGCCGACATTTCAAAGGTCGTCGATTTCTTACTAACTGAAAAAGAAAAGTCATTCTCAGTCATTTCAATTGTTGGCAAAGGTGGGGTCGGAAAAACCACCATTGCCCAACTTGTCTACAAAGATGAGAAGGTTTCCCGGTGCTTTGATTTAAATGGGTGGGTATGTGTCTCCGAAGAATTTGATGTTAGGAGACTCATCAAAGCAACCATTGAATCATTCTCCAAATCCAACTGTGGTTTAAGTGAGTTGAGCGAATTACAAAAAGAGCTTGCAGAAATTGTGGAGGGAAAAACAATACTACTTGTTTTAGATGATGTGTGGAACGAGAATCATAATCTTTGGGAGTCGTTTCGAGTTCCTTTTAAAGAAGCAAGGATGGTCAGAATTCTCGTGACAACAAGAAATAAAAAGGTAGCAAAGGTCATGCAAACAACAACCTGTTTTAACCCAAGTAACTTATCTGAATATTCATGCTGGCAGTTATTTGAGCATTATGCATTTAGTGGTACAAGTTACACCATGCCAAAACACTTGGTAGATATGGGAAGGGAGATTATGAGAAAGTGTGGTGGGTTGCCATTGGCTGTGAAGTCAATTGCTTGTCTCCTTAGGCATGAAGCTGATGAAGAGGTTTGGAGGGAGATTCTAGAAAGTGATCTTTGGGAAATATTCCCAGAACTTCAGACTAGCTATGCTCATCTACCTGCCCATCTTAAGCCATGTTTTTTGTTTTGCTCAATGTACCCAAAAGATTACATATTACAAAAGATCGATTTGATAGAGTTGTGGATCGCTCACGGGTACATAGAGTCCCGGAACAATAGAAAAATCATAGAAATTGGTGTTGAATATTATAATGAGTTAAAAGAGAGGTCCTTTCTTGATGATGCAGCTACAGATTTCCCACCATCATTTTCAGAATTTTGTAAGTTGCATGATATAATTCATGATCTTGCTCGACTTAATTCTGAGAATGAACACTACTCAGTGGTCATCAATCGGCCACTTAATATTCAAGAGAGAACTGTTATGCAAGAAGCATACCATTTATATGTAAGAGGTTCCATGGAATATTTAAATCAAATTTCCCAACCAAATATGAAGGGTTTAAGAACTATTTTTGTGGATACACAAAAATGTACAAACCGTCGAGTTTATTGTGCTCAAGGTTGTTTGGGAGACGTAACCTTATGTAATCTCACTAAATTTGAAGTGCTCAGGGTATTGATATTGCGATGGAATTGTTTGTCAAAGATTCCTCACTCCATTTCCGAGCTGAAACATCTTACCTATCTAAGTATTAGTTCTACATATCTTCAAATGTTACCATTATCCATTGGCCTCCTTTACAACCTACTGGCTTTAGTAGTTGATTGCTCTTCCCTTGAATATCTACCTGAAAATATTGGTGATCTGGCTAACTTACAGTTTCTAACTATTAATTCTTGTTCTCTCCGTCCTAAAAAGCTACCTAAATCATTCTGTCCACTTATTAACTCACTGGAATTAAATTTGGACATTGGTACATGTTTGGAGTATGTCCCTCATGGTCTTGTTAATTTTCCGTCAATAAAAACATTTTCAGCATTTTTGAAAGTTAGTACTATAGGTTGGTTAAAGGATATGAAGGACCTTGAAGGAGGAATCGTTTTTTCAGGATTAATAAACTGTAGAAATTTAGAAGATGTCAAGCGTGCTAACCTGAGAAATAAGTGCAAACTTGAGATTTTAGGGCTAATATGGGATTCTTCTTATGAATGTTATTCCAAGGGGAAGTCAGTGCTGTATATATATCTCACACCAGAAGCTTGTGAGGGTGAGATAGTTGTAGCAGATGATGTACATTGTTCCTTATTAGAATGCCTCCAGCCACATCCCAATCTCAAGGTACTTCGAGTAGGAGGTTACCCTTCTTCCATAGTACCAGGATGGATGAGGGATCCATTTTCCTTGCAGTCAATTCAAGAACTCACGTTAGAATGGTGTGGCCATATTCAATCCCTTCCATTCGGCAATCTTCACACTCTCAAGTGCTTCAACATCACTGGCTGTTCTAGTATCCGAACTATGGAGCTGGAGCAGCTGCCCTCCCAGCTTAAAGAATTGCAGATTACAGGGTGTGGCCACCTGGAGTTGATTACCGGACTAGGGCATCTGGATATGTTGGAAACACTGAATATTGATTTCTGTAGAACCCTGAAATCAGTAACAATGGATGGACTGCAGTTGGTGGAATCTACTGAGCTATTTGGTGATTTATCTCATGAAATGCCACAAATCGGCCGAGACAACATTTCATCACTTACAAGGGTAAAAATTGAATTCTGTAAATTGCTTCGTGTTCTACCATATGGGTTGATTACATCTGGGCCTTCTTTTGTGCGTGTTTCTGGTTGCAGCTGCCCTAACATTAAAATTGGATGATGGGAATAAATTAAATCAGGTTCGTAATTTTATCATTATTTGAATCTATATATGTTAGATCACTGAACTTTTTTAATTTTCTGTAACATAAGTCTTGATAGGATTTGTCGACTGATTGAATTGTTCCTGGTTGAACAAATGAACATTGAATTTTATATTAGTTGGTTGCTGCTGCTATATAATATAATAAAGCTCTTGTCCAATTAATTTGCATCTTTTTTTATGATGTCTTTCTTTCGCCCACAAGACTCCAATTATATTCCATACATTTGATTCCCTTTTGAATTCTCACTAATTATTATTTAAAATTCTGCTCTTTTGTAGGGTCAGCAGTAAGATCGATTTTTTTTTTTGGGTCGGAATTTGGGGATTAAATTGGTGTTTCTGCTCTTTTGAATGGTACTATAATGAACATTTTTATTTTTATTTTATTTTGTGGGCCTTTGTAATGTGCTCTGGATGTTATGTTTCTGTCATAGATCTCTGGTGTTAATTGTCTTTATGGCATCCTCAGCTAATAAATTGCAAAGTTTAGTTAATTTATAATCTATCGACTGTAATGGCATGCTATCTTCCATGCAATTATTGATTTTCTTTCAAGTTTACACTGGCATGACGTGGCGTAACAAGCTAAATGATTTGACACATCAAACGTTCCATGCGCTTGTTAATTTCTTGCATCTATCTATTCTAAATCTATAATAAAACATGCATTCATACATGTTGAGTTTCTTTATCTATTGATAAAAAATAAATAGATATGCAGCAAAAAATATGAAATTTGTGACAAGATTTAGGACTAATTATACATCAAAGTTAGTCTTATATATCAAGATAATGAGAGGTATGATGTTTTACAAATTATTATTATGTTGTTGTTGTTGTTGTTGTTGTTGTTTCCAACTAGAAATTTATCAAACAATATATTCATTCTTTTAAATGTTTTTGCTCTTTTAAAAATTACATTATTTTAACTATTATCCGAATAATACATTTCACTCGTATTTTTTGGTTTCACTAATTAAATAGCATTATTGTAACACTATTCTTTAATGTACCAAACGATACTAGGAGGCCAGACAGAAAACCCAATCAGAACTCAAAAAGTCAATTGTTTCTTCAAAATTGTGAACAGGTAGTTTCTTAGGAACAACAAGCCGCAAGGTACCATTAGTGTGTTGCAAAAAACATTTAACACATGACTTAAGGCAATCACATACATCCATTGAGGGAAATTGGAGTATTAAAAAAACATAAAAAAAGAAAAAAAATTAAAAAAATCTTCTTAAATAAATACCACAAACCTAGGACTAAATTTGAAACAAGTACTTCTATGAAGATACTAACCCATAAAACCAGACAAAACACCCACTAATTTCAAATTAAATTGTACTCTCTAAAAACAACCACATAATTTGAGAAATTGTTATCATAATTGTCAAGATATATAAGTCATTGTCAAGAAATTCTCACTTCTTTAAATATATCCTTCATAAAACGTTGGACAATATTTAGAGCATGTATTGAATTTTCAGAACTGAAATGATCCTATATATGCATACATATATAGGGTTCTATTAATTAATTTCTCATGTCCAATGTGGCCATGAGAGCTAGTTTTTCTCTAATACAGAGTAAAACAATAATTGTTTATTTATTTATTAACATACCAAAAAAAATATACAAATTAAGAAACAAAATTGATCATGAATGCCTTGTCATTTT
Source organism: Carex parvula (assembly GCA_025461045.1). Lineage (NCBI taxonomy): Eukaryota > Viridiplantae > Streptophyta > Magnoliopsida > Poales > Cyperaceae > Carex > Carex parvula. The sequence goes on along the minus strand of JAJGRW010000008.1, from coordinate 576,469 downwards.
GATTTTTAATTCATGTGTACTCATTCCCATTTAAGGTCGGCCGGCGGTAAGAAATACTCCGGCGTGAGGCCCCACAAATTGAAATCAGCTTCTTCAATTACCCATGTCTCATCTACCTTTAATTTGTGGTTTACCGAACCATTGCCGTACCGTAGCATCGTACCAGTCGTGTGTCCAGTATGTGCAATATTTATCCCATTTATATTCCTGAAAAAAAAAATATATACTGCTAGTTAATCACCATTATCTCAGATTCACATATGATCAATGAAGTCATTTTTCCAGTGTGTGGTCACAGTCTGTGTGTGTGTGTGTGTTTGTCAGTGTGTGTACCTGTAATCACTAATAACAGACTCCGAATGGGTCTCCCAAAAGACACCACTATCGCCACCATCACGAGAGGGGCCGAGTCTGGTAGGGTTCTTCATGCAGAGAAGCTGAGAGTCCTCGAGCCGCATGAGAAGGCCGGTGCGCTGGCTGAAGCAACCCCAAATGGTGTGATGTATCACCTCAACCCCGTCCGAGCTGCGATCATGCAATGCTGCAGGACTTGCGTCTAGTTTTAAAATGAAGCATTCACTACAGCAAAATAGAGTATCAGCGACCGGCATTAGCGACCAGTGCAATCGCCGGTCGCTGAAAGTTTTTTTCTCCAAAAAAAAAAAAAATAAATAGTTTTGGCGACCAATATTTTCAGCGACCGTATCAGCGACTCCTTTTCTCCCGGTCGCTGAAAGTGTTGGGTAAAAAAAAAATACCCGATTTCGCGCGCCACCCCTTTCTCTCCACACGATTCCGCCAGATCCAAAAACCCAAGGTTTTGGCGATTCCTCCACGCCACTCCTTTTCTCTCCTCCGTGCAAAGAGCTCCGCCGATCCACCGGTCCACCTCGCGCGCCCCAGACCTAGACCCAACCCAACGCGAGGAGCTCCGCCGATCCGCCACTACCTCCTCGCCTCGCAGCTCAACCAACTCGAGGAGCTCCGCCGCTCCGCGCCACCCCTCTCCTCTCCTCGCCAGATCTGAGCCGAGCCGCCCTGAGAAATCCCTTGCCTCCTCATCTCCTCGTCAGCTCCCTGAGAAATCCCTCGCCACCTCTTCAGCTCAGTCGGTCTCAGGTCTCACCTCACTTCTCTAGCTTAGTCGCTTTCATTTTTCTTAGAAGTTTCTTTAAATTTAATCAATCAACGCTGCTAACTTCAATCAATCACTTCTCTTACATATGACCGACTGACCTTAGATATCATGTCTTTCCCCTTTTAATTTTTCTGATGTCAGATAAATTAATGATGCAGAATTAAGTTGCAATTTGTCTTAATTGCACATTTTTTATGCCCAAAGATTATCTATTTTAATACAATTGGTCATATGCTGCAAATGCTTAAATTCATCAAAGATATTTCAACAAGAAAAAAGTTGTCAGAATAAATTCTGACAAAGTTCAGCAACTGCATTGTAGGTAAAAGGTTTACCAAAAGCTAAAATTGGGTCCTTATATTACTGGTATAGGCCAGTAGGTACCAGACTTAGTCCATAATAATCTAGCAGAAAAAATGGACTAAAGTGCACCCAATTATTTGAATTGAATCCCCTGCAGCAAAATTTTATTGAATAATATCTAATTGTTAACAGTGGTTGATGAATAGATGTATAATAATTCCACGTAATTTATAAATAACACCCTGTTAATGTGCAATTACCTCTTTTGTCGGCAGTCAGTACCAGTACCAGTGAGGGAGGAAGAGAATTGCTGCAGCAGCAACAGGCCTGTCAGGTTGTTAACCCTATAAATTGGTAATTGCATTTGTTAACCCTATAAATAAAAATACACATAGAACAAATTAATTGCATTTGTTAACCCTATAAATTGGTAATTATGAAGCTTTGTCTTGTATCTTTTTAGAAAGTTGAGTTAGAGCCTAAATTGTGGAAAATAAGAAGCAAAAGCCCATGCTAAAGGCATCTTTTGACTTGTCAACTATTAGTGAAGCTGGATTATTTAGGAAGGAAATAGTGGTTTAGGTCACGAACCAACAAGCAGTTTAGTAGTTTATGAGGTAATTTATTTCAATATTTACTAGTTTATGAGGTAATTTATTGAATATTTACATCTAATTTATTTGATACTAAGTCGATATGCAATTAATTTGATCAATTTATTGATTTCCCCGAAGATACTAAGTCGATATGCAAGAATGAGTTTTTGGTGAGAAAAATGTTTTTTTTTTTTAAATGTCTAATTACAGGAAGATTGCTAACGTCTTTTTTTATGATGCATTGCAGAAGTACTACAAGTTTTCTGAGGACGAAAATATTGATGAGGCTTGGAAAACATTTAAGAGAATAGCGGACAAAAACCTACAGAGCCATTTGAGCAAGTGTAAGGACGAGGCTGAGAAGTTGTATGGCACGAATATTCTGGATTGGAAGCAACACCAGAGGCCTTCCACCTATGATTGGATCAAGCCAAATGTCTGGCCAGATTTGTGCGACTATTGGTGCACTGAGGCATTTGTTAAGCGGTCAGAAAGAAATAAGAAAAATAGAGCCAGCTCCGGAGAAAAAGCATTCGCCTCGACAGGCTCGGTGAACATGCTGGTTCACAAACAACGATTTGTAAGATGCATTTCATTAAATTAATCAATTTTCATTTCAATTGAATTGAACTGACCTTAACAATCTTCCTTTTTATTGAAATTATCTTTTAAATTCTTAATAGGAGAAGGAAAACAATCGCGAACCCAGATGGCACGATGAGCTGTTCAAGCTGACCCATACCAATAAGAAGACGGGTGCATTTTGTGCCACAAAGGCAGCAGGGACACAGGTAATAGAACATAGCAACCATTTACTAATATTCAGAAAGTGATTGTACAAAACATGGGTTTATATGTTATAAAATATGCAGAAACAATATGAGACTAAAATGAGGGAGAAGCATGGGGATGAAGGCAATTGGCCTTGGATTGACGAGAGCGTCTGGCACACAGTGTCGGGTTTGAATGCTCACGGTGATAACTATGGCCTCGGTGCTCTAGGTAAAATACACTTTCCTAAAAACTATAAATTTATTTTTGAATTTGTAAGTAGTAATAATTATCTTAATTTTTTGTTGTTCCAGCGAAGACAAGATCCATGATTCGTACGAGTGGGTCGAGCAGTAGCCAGTCTTCTTCGCAGAAGATTTCTTCAGCGCCGGTGCCTCAAAGTTTAACACAAGACCAAATAAATGTGATATCCAATCAGGTTCTTGTCTCGGTTGAAACAAAACTCGACCAATTTTTCAAGAGGACGAATAAGAAGTTGAAACTTATGGTTTCACATGCTTTGACTAATTAGGTTCCTTATAGATAATTCTTGTTGTTGCTCAAGCCTAGTGTAGTGTATGGTATGGTATGGTATAATATGATACCTTATAGATAATTCTTGTTGTTGCTCATGCTTTGATCACCACGTTTTGAATTTAATTATCAATATTTTACACATGACATGATATTTAGAGTTTGAATATATGTTCATGGAGGTTTACACATGCATCTATGAGTTTACAATCTTATATACTTAACTCATCAGTTCCTACACAAGGTTCTAATTTGACTGACAATTTTACCCTTTTCTGACAGCCCATCTTTGAAAAATGATTGTGGTTAATTGGCTACATAGAAATTTTGGTTCTTTATATGAAAATGATTGTCTGGTCATGAATTGTATGCTAACAAATTATCAAAAATTATAAAGGTCCAGAACTCAGTGGAATCCACTGTTTTGTGAAGGTCAGATATGTGCCAGCTCACTGTTTTTTGTGAAGTTTCTTCTTTGCTGCCTGAGAAAAATTTGATTAGATTTTTTTTTGTGAAGTTTCTTTTTTGTGAAGTTTCTTCTTTTTGAAGGGTTCAAACAAGCCAAACTCGAGTTGCATTTGGTAACATTTTTCAAGTTGAATTTAGCTTGAGCTCAAACTCGAATTTGATAACCAGTTTGATCTATTGCACAATAGTCCTTTTTGAAAAATTTCTGTTTTTCGTGTGTCTACTACAACAAGTGGTGTGGTAAGATCAGAAGGTTAACACAATTGACCCATTACATGTTTGTGCTCTTAATAATTGAGCAATATATCAGAAAGAAAAGCAATCCATAAATGGCATAGAATACTAAGTGAAGATTTGTTGCTGCTCCTGTATCACTATGAACCAAGATGGAATTTTCACTTTCTGACCTCACAGATATATGCACCAGGTCTACCTGAGCAGTATAATCTCCAGTACTATTTCTTCACTTAATTCCTTCAAAAAAATGTACATAATTGATTAGATTTTTCTATTATTGACAGGGAAGTTCGAGCTCGCACCATACATCGATGCCCAATATCGAGGATGACGTCAGGGATGAGGGAGAGGATGACGATAGTGACGACTCGGATGACGATGTTTGATGTTATTTGGGTTGGATGTGTGATGCTTAGATGTTGTGTTTGATATTATTTGGTACGATGTTTGATGCTTAGATGTTGTGTTTGATATTATTTGGTACGATGTTTGATGCTTAGATGTTTGATGTTACTTAGTACGTTGTTCACTTGTTTGATGCTTAGATGTTATTTTGTGCGATGTTTGATGTTTTATGTTTAAAAAAAGATGTTTGATGTTATTTGATATCTTGTTATATGTTGATATTAAAAGGTAACGATATTAGAAAAATAAATGACAAACAAAACCATCAGCAGCGTTTAATAGATGGTCGCTGAAAACAAGTATCAACGGCCGTATTTTAAACATTAGTGACTAAATAGATGGTCGCTGAAAAAGATATCACTGACCAGATTTTAAACATCAGCGACTAAAAGTTGGTCGCTGAAAAAGATATCACTGACCAGATTTTAAACATCAGCGACTAAAAGTTGGTCGCTGAAAAAAGGTATCAGCGACCATATTTTAAACATCAGCGACCAAAAATCGACGCTGAAAGCCTCTAGGATGACGTCATCAAACACTATCAGCGACCAACAAAATCGGTCGCTGAAAATGTATCAGCGACCGGGATGACGTCAATCAGCGACCAGTGATGTCATCACGCGAGTATCAGTGACGATGCTTTCTGCGACCGGCCATCTGCGACCAAATTTGGTCGCTGATGAGTATCAGCGACCAGCGCAGTTATTATCAGCGACCGCATTGCCGGTCGCTGATACTCTTTTTTGCTGTAGTGATTCCTCCTCGCTTATCGTCTTCTCTCCGATACACACCGCACCTGAGAATATATTCGCTGTGGCTCAATCCCTACTTATTTTATTTATTTATTTATACAATGATAATTTCTTATTAAAATTAGACAGTGAAGGATTTGCCAGTTTGTAATGAGTGGAAGTAATTAAACAACATGAGGGTTCAAATGACTCATGTCTTTCATAATCATACCTCATTCGTGCCTCGCAACATTATTTCTGTTTTTCAAGTCCTAACAGTCGATCCGAACCACAAAAGGTGATCTCCATATGTTGGAACTACAAGTTGACACGTGTAGTTAGTGTCACACCGGATCTAAAGGAGAAAATCAAGAAAGTCCCGCTGGATTGATTGAACCTTACTTTAATTGATTGATATTGCTGCTGGATTATTACCATACTTATCTTGATTGATTTGCTACTGGGTGATACCGCTGCAATTGATACTTATTACTATGTTTGGTTGATTGATTGATTAAATACCATGTTTGGTTATTTCCTAAAAAGAGAAAACGTGTACAGCTTGGATTTGGGTTATAAATCTAAGTTTTTCTTTGAGCAGATAAACTAAGAAAGAAAAATACAATTCAGTGTTGTGTGAAGCTGGAAGAGAAGTCAAACCCACATTACTAATTTGAAATTCAATTAAAGAAAGTGGCATATCAGGTAACTTGTCCAGATTTGGACAATCATATATATCAAGAATTTTCAAATATGGCATTTTCCATGAAAATAATTGGTTTTTCCAAAGAGGACAATTAAATAATTGGAGGGATGATAGGTTTAAAGGCGGTGAATCCTCCATCCAATTAGGAGATCTTTGACCATTATAATTCTTAATTGTCAATTCCATGAGATTGGGAGGGGGTTGGAGGTATTCAATGATTTTCTCAGGGAGAACAGGATTGCTCTTTGAGGTCCTTTCCAGCGAGAGTGACATGAGATTATTCTTCCCTAATAGGTTGGCACTCTTAGCTTCAGTATGATCTCCTACATTCTCAATGTTTTCAATAAACAAATGTCGGAGGTTCTTTAGTGTGCCCAGTTCATTTATACGTTGACCACTCTCTTGTCCAACAAAAAAGGTTAACTCTTGGGGAGACGTCAGCTTGTGGACTCCATGAATGGTTTGCATTATCTCCTTTGGAAGCCTCATATAACGCAACCTAAGTAGATTGGTCACTCTAGTTGTTTCCATTGCTGAATAGATCGCAACCTCATTATCTTCTTGAATTTCTAGTACTTGCAAATGATAAAGTTTGTAAACCGAAGCAAGGAGGAAGTACTTGAACGTTTCATCAATGACATAATAAGGTCCAAGTCCCTCTGCGGACAGGTAGCGAAGGTGTACCAAACAGCTTATCTCTTTGGGCATTTCATTGTGATAGGATCCACGTATTTTCAATAAACGTAAACTTTTCTTAATTAAATTATTTGGAAGAACAAATGAATTCGAATAAGTGGTTACAACCAAGCTGCGTAAATTTTCAAGATGGGAGACCTTTTCCATTTCCCGTTCATGTACATAAACATGTCGTACAGTGCTAGGTATGGTAATTGATTTATCATTAGGTTCTATTCTACAACATTCTCCATAGGAAACGTTTTGGGCCAACTCATGCAACAAATCATGCATAACATATCTCCTTTGACCTTTCCATGGTTCAACATATTCAAAGAATGACTTCCTTAAAAGAAGATTGAAGTAATCTTCTCCAATATCTTCTGGCCTTTCTTCTTGACTTGATTGTTGCCGGACGAATCCAGAACAGATCCACATTTTGATCAACTCATCTTTATCAAACTGATGATCTTGAGGAAATATGCTACAAAATCTAAAGCATACCTGCAAATTTGCGGGTAAATGGTAGTAGCTCAATTTCAAAACCTCCACCACATCCTTTGCTTGCTCTAAGTTAAATAGAGACCCGTGATTCAAAACTCTTCTCCAATAATGGTGGTCCATACGTGAATTCAGCAAGCTTCCAATCACCTTTGCTGCTAATGGACTACCTCGGAGCATTTTTAGTATTTGATATCCAATTGTTTGCAAATCTCTATGATTGTCAAGGTTAAAACCATGAAATGCATAGCTCTGAAAGAGCAATCGCAACTCTTGCTCTCCTAAGCTTTGTAATAATAGATACTCATGCTCTGTACTTATCACACTTGCAAGCAAGTCTGCCACTGATTTCATTCTAGTAGTAAATATGATTTTACTACCTTCTTGTACAAACCTCAAAGGAGCAACCAGTTGGTCCCAGTCGCTCCTTTTCTCGTCATCCCATATATCATCTAAAACGAGAAGAATTTTCTTTAAATGTACATTTTCTTTCAAGGTCTCTTGAAGTGCATTTAATGGTTTATTACAACAATTATTTTCGCCTAGTTCACCAAGCATCTTTCTCGTTATATCTTCAACACTGAAGTTGGTAGAAACACAAACCCATATTGTTTTGTCGAAATGATTCGACCCGCGCATCTCTTGATATGCATATTGTACAAGGGTGGTCTTTCCTTGTCCACCCACCCCGACAACACCAAACAAAGAGAGGCGAGCATCAGTTGGCCGCTTTAGCCAATCAATTATCTTATGCTTCTCAACTTCCCGGCCAAACAACTCTCTTTCAACTAAAAAGGAAGTAGTTTTGCAACTTAAAACTTTACAGGTTTCTTGTCGTGATTCAGAAAGATCACGAATACCTAGCACAGTGGCAGCTTGAAGGAGATTCTCCACACCTTTAGCAGCCTGATCCAACATTGCTACAGCCTCCTTCAACCTCTCCAAAGTATCATCATTGATAGTAGATCGTTTTCTCTTCTTTGAACGAGAAGCGGATCCACCCGCCTCATCTCGGTCGTTCACCATATCCTCCAGTTTTTTGTACTCCAACTCATCAAGCACGTCTTCAGATGCTTCAACAGCCTCCCTAAACTGCTCGACCCATTGGGCAGCATCCGGGTGCTTCATCTTGAGTGCTTCAGCAATGCCCATGACAGCTGTGATCTGGGGAAGAGCTGCCTGTAGCCTCTTTAGCTCGGCTTTACTGTCAGCGGGCAGCGCATGGTCACGTAAGTACGTAAAACCCGTGCTGATAAGTTTTCTGACAACAGCAGACCCCGCCCATTCAGCAATTTTCCAGGCAGCGGTTGAAAGAGCCATCTTGAGTTTCTTCTTTCTTCTACTGCGGCAGTTTTCTCAAAGCCGCTGATTTTTTTCTCTTTTTTTTCGATTTTTGTTTTTTCCTTGCTAGTGTCGCTTGGGAATGACAAATAACAAGTAGCAAAATGTTTTTTTTTTTTTTAAACACGTACTAAATTGGTGCTTGAGAGAACAGATCGATTGAGAATGAAAATAGCAAAAGGCATAGATTTGTTGGTTAATAAGCAAGAGAGATGAGAATTAGAGATTTTGGAAAGAGGTACCGTGTACCCGATGGCAAGAGATCGAGCAGAGAGCTGAGATGAGAAACAGAGATTTGGAAGCGTACCCTACAGCAAGAGATCAGAGAGTCGGAAACAGAGATTGCAAGATAGATTGAATGTAGTTGCAAAATAGAGGAGAGGAGATGAATAGAGATTGAATGCAGTAATAGATTGAATCTACAGCTTGACTTCAAAACCTCAAGTCTTTTGCATTATTAGAGAATGACAGATGCTATGTGGCATTCACAGAGTTACAATCCCTGCAGGATAGGAATACGAAACAAGTAGTTGGTAATTCACTAATTGGTATTTGGTGAAGGCAAAGTGGAAGCGTCAGTGACCCGCCACACTGTCAGTAAATGATGTATTGGATTTTGGGAGAAACACTTTTTTGGTGGAACACTTATTGCTTCAATATAGGTTTTTGGGCATAAGATAATTGATTGGTGAAGAAATTTAAAAGTCTTGAATTTGAATTCAATATAGGTTTTTGGGCAAATTTGTTAAATATAAAAGATTACTACTATAAGTCTTGGAATTGAGATAATCAAGTTTGGACAACTTAGAAAGTCGATCTGTAGTCCCAAACTTACACCTCTATTGATGTATTCCTAATATCTTTTTTTTTTTTAAGCTTGTCAGAGGCTGACAAGTGAATTGTATTTAAAATAGATCAAATTACATCATTGTGATTTCTGAGATTATCACAGCATATCCCTTGTGCACATTTTCTTGACCATTTGCCATGATTGATAAATGGTATTAGACACCGTCTTACCAGGTTTGAAAATTTTCCTCGTCAAGATTCGGGCTACCTCCAGCCAAACTGATTTGGCATAAGGGCAAAGGAATAACACATGTAAAATTGATTCCATAATTTGTTGCAAACTTGTTGCTAACTTGATTTGTTGCTAATTAACTTGATTGTCTCATTCTAGTGGTTGTTATATTTGTACCTTTCTAAGGTAGAAAACTAGAAGAGAAAGTAATTTTGCACAAAAGCTTAATTTAATTCATGTTAGACTTTAATTTGTATGATCTGCGTGACCTAACTCCTATGTCTTTAAGTCGATGAAAAAGGAACTTGGTGATATATATATTTATATCAAAAATGAATTTGAAACCCTTCTTTTTGTTCTTGACTGACCCTCACTCAAGAATTTGGAAATTTCTGTGAGTTGTAGTTAAATGAATTAATTGAGGACACTATTGAACTACTGGATCAATCTTGTTAATTTGTATAGGCATAGACCCTACACTGCTGAATCATTGTGACCGAACATGTCCATACTGTAGCGACGCTTTAATCATTGTGCCTGACAATGCTAAGGTGCAAGTTTCGAGTTATTCTCTGATTCCTCTAACTTATTTTCTTGTTGTTGTTTGCTTGTCAATTTCATTGTTTGTTGTTGCTGCTTGCTTGTTTGCTCGATTGCTAATTTGTAATTAAGTTCTTGAATGTGCTTTTGAATTGCATAGCATGAATGTATGAGTTGTCATATGGAGCATGAACATATATTCTAGATTTGAATTGTGACATAACTTGAATGTTTAGTGGAAAAATAAGATTGTAGTATGTGCTAGTGTTATATTTTTAGATTTAGAGCATCAAGATGCATGATCATATCTTTTTATAGCAAAAATCTAAAAATAAAGTAAGATGTTCAATTTAGAATTAATATGGTTGAAACATGACATGATTTTCATCAAGTGTTTTAGTTGCATTGCATATCTATAAATGATATAAGACATGAGTTGAAGTAAAACTTTTGCATGATATACTTGTGTGCATGATACATAGCATGATATGAACTATTTACTTGTTTTAAATGAAATGTGTTAAAGAACTACAAGTCTGAAACCGGACGATCATGTATGCGCCGTATTTGGGGTAAGCGTGCAATTTTGGTTATGTGGGTGCTAAACTTGTAGCGCATAACAGAAATTGCATGGGCGCCATTTTCGTGGTAGCGCATGACTCGGTTATGTAGACGCTGAACTTGTAGCACATAACTTTAGTCATGTAGGCGCCGTATTCGGGGTTAGCACATAATTTCAGGTTATGGCCATAACAGAAATTGTGTAGGCGCCATATTCGTGGTAGCGCATGATCAGAGTCTTGTATATACTAATTGGTTGAACCTCACATCTGAATCTTTACGGTCATGTAGGTGCTCAACTTATAGCGCATGACCAGGGTCATCTAGGTGCTGTACTTGTAGCACATGACTGAGATATTGTTAATACTAATATGGTTACCTAATATAATGATATTTTATTCTATCATGAATAGTATTGAGTAAAGCATGATTATACGATAGTGTTGCACAACTATATTGGATTGAACTTTCAAGTCTATTGCACATGAGCATTGCATATTATAATATTTCGTTATGCTTGATTGTTATAGCTATCAATTGTTTCTCTAGCTTGCTGATTTTCTTTCGCGGTATTTGAGCATTTCTTCAAGTGAACTTATATTTTTGTTTATTGACTGATTATAGTTGGGAACTTAGATTCTTTGTTCTTATATTATTATTGTAGTCTATATTTTTATGCTCAGTGTTGTTTTAGTTTCAGTTGGTCGGGTCTGGGGATAACTCGACTGGAAAGAGATTTCAATCTCTCACCGTTCCACTTTGTGAGTTCCAAGTACAAAGCCCAAGAGACGAAAAAGAGATGTCAGAACGAATGATTGTGGTGGTTGCCACAAATATAAGTACTTTGTTTATATTTCTCATAAAACGAATCTGTTATGGTACTCCAATTGTACGTATTTAAACTATAACAGATTCATTTTGTCTTGCTTTGAGACATGTAAAACAAATTAGACTTCAGAAATTTACTTCATGTACTGTGGTTCAATTTTGTGTCATTGGTAATGTATTTATGTATATGTTGTAATTCAAAATATGATTGCCTTGCGCTCATAAGCGCGATGGGTTGTCTGTCATGTTGTCAGGACGTGACAGTACCCGATACGTATCGGTTGCGTATCGTATCCGTATCCGCATCCAATACGTGTCCGATACGGGTACGGAGCAATATCTGAAGTATCGGGTAACATAGATCTACAGACTATAGAACTCTTGATAACTTGGAATTTAAAAAAACAATAGATGGAAGGAAGCTTCATTTTGCCACAGAAGATCTAGATCTACCGACAAAGCCCACTAATCCACTACATTCAGAATTTGGATCCCTAAATAATCCAACTTCTTAGTTTTCATCCGGACCGTCCTATTTGCTCTAACACGAATATGAAAGATCCGTGCATTCCACTACGGGCCAGATTGACCTCACTTTCTGATCGAACGGTCCGGATCGAAACTAAAAAAATAAGGTTACTGAAGAGAGAGAGAGAGAGTGTGAAGAGATAAATGGCGATAAAGGTGTATGATGAGATAAAAGGAGAAATATTTATTTTACAATGTATCAAATATTTTATAAAAAACCGGATATATGGAAAAAAAATTCTATGCAATAGAAAGAACAAATCATTAATTTGGTTTCTTACGGTGTATACAAATAATAAGATATGTAACTAAGGATTGAGACAATAGGTTTAGCTAATTTTTTTAACATATGCTCCAACTGATTATTATTTACTCTTTTTGTCCAAAACCCTCCATTTTGGTAACAGTGGAGGTGTCCTGAAGTGACAACAGTATGAAAATTGCTACACATATTGCTCCTAAATTAACAAAATTTTGATATTCATTCATTTTTGCATTGTCACTACAAGAAATTATGCATTTAATGGCGCTTGAGATCTCGGCGCGATAGGAACCGCCGGGTTAAGTTTAGATCGGGTGGCGCGCGATTGAAATCGCCGGGATACCTATATATCCAGCACGATAAACTTGCCGGGCGAAAAATCTCTCTCCCGCTAAAAATCCTCTTTCGATCAAATTCCTACAGTCGCTGCACATCTCTCCATTTTTAGCCCTCTTTCTCCCACTTTTTTTACTCCCGAACAAAAAAATTTCAGTGCGCTAAAAGTCCTCTTTCGATCAAATTCCTACAGTGCGCGTGTCACACCCCGACAACAGGGCCAACAACCCTCCGCGCTCAACTGCGCAAGGCGATTCAACTATCATTTACAATCATATGTATATACATAGATTACCAATGACATAGGCAAAAGCCACGATACCTGTCAAAACTTTGTGGCATGTCCCGCAATCTTCTAGTTCAACATCTTGTTTTCGTATCTTACGCTTTGTACCTGGAACCCACCGAAGTGGAAAAAAAACGTGAGAGATTGAAAATCTCAAAGTGTGGTATTCAGTTCCAGTCGAGTTATTCTTAGATTCAACCAACTAAATCAAACCAACAACGAGCGTAATTATAAATGAACAACATTGATCATCAAGCCGAAGAGATAATTCACAATCAATAGTAAACTGCTAACATGAATCAATGTAGACCAAAATTAGAACCTTACGTAGTAACCCAAAAATAAGTTTACCTATGACATTTCATTAACTAAGCTATGCTTATGATAACATAAAATTTCTATAAACTCCAAAGTGCAATGCTCACGCAAGCAGATTGATTATAAATTCAAACATGCATGAAATGCTAACATATCATATAGAATACTCAAATGCTCACGAATCTTATTTAGTGCACCAATGTTCTTGTAAACAATTCTTTTAGCATTTCTATCTTGCGATCTAGATTCAACACTTATCTGACTACGGATAATGCGCTACCACGAATACGACGCCTACACAATTTCTGTTATGTGCATAACCTGAAATTATGCGCTTACCACGAATACGGCGCCTACGTGCCTTCAGTTATGCGCTTCCACGAATCAACGGCGCCTACATAACTGGATCACGCGCTACCACGAATACGGCGCCTACGCAATTTATGTTATGCGCTTCCACGAATTAACGGCGCCTACATAACAGAAATTACGCGCTTACCACGAATACAGCGCCTACATGACCCCGGTCATGCGCTACCACGAAAAGACAGTGCCTACATGACCGGTCAAGTTTCCAAGTTCAATGTTCAATCAATATATTACCACGGTCATGCGCTACCACGAAAAGACAACGCCTACATGACCGGTCAAGTTTCCAAGTTCAATGTTCAATCAATACATTACCACGGTCATGCGCTACCACGAAAAGACAGTGCCTACATGACCGGTCAAGTTTTCAAGTTCAATGTTCAATCAATACATTACCACGGTCATGCGCTACCACGAAGAGACAGCGCCTACATGATCGGTCAGTTTTCCAAGTTTCAATCAAGTACAAATATGACCACGGTCATGCGCTACCACGAAAAGACAGTGCCTACATGACCAATCAAATATCCAACTATAATATTCATTCAAATGCACACATGTTTATATGTTATGCTCAAGTATACCCATGGTTCACTTCAAGACTATGCTAATATACAAGTTCATGGTTCATATCGTGCTTTGTTTCATGTATGCAATTATATTATGCAAAGGTTAATCAGCTCATATCTTATGTCATGTAGTCTCTGGTACAACTAATGCCTTGTACCATGCATACAAGTTAATTTCATGCAAACAGAAATACGGTTCAGTTCATGATGCAAGCGTATGTCATGCAACTCGTTTATGCAATAAGAATACCAACTTCAAGACTTTAACTACAAGCAATTGGCAACCGAGCAACAACCAAGCTACACTAATCAAACAAATAATCTCGTCCAATCAGGACATGCAAATTTCAATTTGAGAATCAGGACATGTAACTCCAAACCACTACCATATATTAACCTTAAGATTACCAACAATTTACTTCTCTTAGGCATTTCACCGAACAGCTGATGTGCAGCAACACACCAGACCCATACCAGTAATTTACTTCTCTTAGGCATTTCACCAAACAGCTGGTGTGCAGCAATACACCAGACCCGTACCAGTGATGATACAATAATCGCTCAATTAAATCACAATCATCAAGAAATCAACATGCGATCAAAAGCAAGCAAAGAAACCCACGAGCTTACAACAACAATTAAACAAGTTAGAAGGAGCTAGGAATAACTCGAAATCCGCACCAGTTAACGTTGGGCACGATCGGGCTAGAAGTCGCTCTCTGTTCCAAATCAAGCCTATCGAGTTGCTCGAGGCTGCCCCAAGAACGCCATCAATCAATCAATCAACCCAACAACTATCCTTCTTCTCGGTCTTCCTCATTTCCGGCCACGTCGAGCTACCGATGCCACTTCTTTCTCGCCTCTTTTCTCTTCTCTATTTTCTCTCTATTGTCCTTTAATTTTGGGTTTCTTTATTCGATTTCCGATAATTACATGGGTGGACTGCTACACAGAGAGGTGAGCGGAGTGAAAAATCCAGAAGTCGCTGGGAGAGAAGGGATGGGAATTTTCTGGATTGGTCCCCTCTTTCATTCTTTTTTTTTTATTTTTCTGATATCTCCCAGATTGGAGGGCGATATAGTCAAGGGAACAAAAGGAAGAGAATGTGGGGATGCAGATGATGACACGTGTGAGATATTAAATTTATTTAGATGAGTGGTAAATTGTAGATTCAATGAATTAAAGGAGAGGAGACTGACGAGTGTCTAAATGTAATTATTTTAGGAGATTATAACTTGTCAATTATTCTTATTTAATTAATGGCAAATTCTTCTATGGGCATAAGGACCTATTTGTAAAATTAGCATATTTTTATTTTTAAAGTTCAAACAGTCGATCCGACCGTTCAACATTTTCTCCATATTACAATGTACTTGGAGTTAAAATTTTACATTTTTTTCAATTTTTTTACTATTTATTAAGATGGGTACAAAATTCAATGGTCTGAATTTGACTACTTTTGTAAATTACTTAATAAATAGTAAAAAAATTCAGAAAAATGTAAAATTTGACCTCCAAGTACATTCCAATATGGAGATAATGTTGAACGGTCGGATCGACTGTTTGAACTTTGAAAATAAAAATATGTTCATTTTACAAATAGGTCCTTATGCCCATAGAAGCATCCCTCTTAATTAATTGGTTATGCTTCTATGGGCATAAGGACCTATTTGTAAAATGAGCGTATTTTTATTTTCAAAGTTCAAACAGTCGATCCGACCGTTCAACATTATTTCCATATTAAAATGTACTTGGAGGTCAAATTTTACATTTTTCTGAATTTTTTTACTATTTATTAAGTATTTTACAAAACTAGTCAAATTCAGACCATTGAATTTTGTACCCATCTTAATAAATAGTAACAAATTCAAAAAAATATAAAATTTGACCTCCAAGTACATTGTAATATGGAGAAAATGTTGAACGGTCGGATCGACTGTTTGAACTTTGAAAATGAAATATGCATATTTTACAAATAGGTCCTTAGGCCCATAGAAGAATTTGCCTTTAATTAATGGCAAATTCTTCTATGGGCATAAGGACCTATTTGTAAAATGAGCATATTTTCATTTTCAAAGTTCAAACAGTCGATCTGACCGTTCAACATTATCTCCATATTACAATGTACTTGGAGGTCAAATTTTACATTTTTTTTGAATTTTTTTACTATTTATTAAGATGGGTACAAAATTCAATGGTCTGAATTTGACTAGTTTTGTAAAATACTTAATAAATAGTAAAACAATTCAAAAAAATATAAAATTTGACATCCAAATACATTTTAATATGGAGATAATGTTGAACGGTCGGATCGACTGTTTGAACTTTGAAAATGAAAATATATTCATTTTACAAATAGGTCCTTATGCCCATAGAAGCATCCCTCTTAATTAATTGGTTACTTTGCACAAGGCCCCTCATTATTTTTGAAATATAACTTGATATTTTAAATTCTAAGTTTTTCATCACCCAATGCTACAATTAATTTTGAAATATTCTAATTAGAGTAAACCTATTGTAGTCAGTATATGACTTTACAAGCAAATAAATTTTATATAAATAATCAAATTATTTAACTCAACTTTATGGCTAGTACAACTATGATAGATATGATATATTCAGAATTTCTCATTTAGCATTTCATATGTATTTGTAGTCTATTAATTACAAATTTTCAAAATACAGATTTATAAATATACTTGAAACTCTATATTGCTATTTTTAAACACACTTCACTTTAAGTCAACTAAATTTTTCATATATTCTTAAATTGAGATGTTACATTTTTTTACTATTTTTTTAGATAGGTAGAATTTTGATGGTCCAGAATTTTCAGAAAACACTGATTTTTCTACCTATCTAAAAAAATAGTAAAAAAATTCAAAAAAAATATAAAATTTAGTTTGCAAGTACATATTCATATGGATATCACATTGAACGGTACGGATCGACCGTTAGGATTTTAAAAAATACCATATTGAGCCGTAGTACACTAGCCATCCGTGCTATGCATAGCAACATAGCCTCACTCTTACTTTTAACTCATATAATTCAAATTTTTCAATTTTTCATGTGCTAGATGTGCTGTATATACATGTACATGTGTATGTATGGTCTTATGCCGTGATTATTATTGATATCAAAATTTGTTTTTTTCTTGTTCAATTTTTAAATAAAAGGTATTGAAATAATTTAGATTTTGAAGGAAACCAAATATAAAGGGCCGCAATACGAAATTTTATTGTGTTGACAAATAAAGGAAAATAGGATCCGATTAGCCTTTGATCTGTTAGGTTTTTTATTTTTCATCGGTCATTTTTAGAATAAAGGCGAGTAACAATTACCTCCATATTTTTCTATTTTTAAATATTGTATCTTACTTAGCCTAAATTAGATATTTTTAGGCAACTATTACATTTTTTTGTAAAAAAGGCATGACAGAGCCTCTTGTAAATTAGATTGAAAAATTCAAATCATAAATAAATTTTGTAAATTATTCTCAAATTTTCAATCCAACCAAACATACCTTGTGTAGAATGTGCCCCGTGCATAGTAGAACCCTTTATTTCCTTGGAGATTTACACAACAACAAATTTCAAACACCTCTTCTTAAAAACCAAGGACGCGTATATATGGGCTGCGATTCATAAGATGAAGGTATATAACAAACTCTCTTAGCTGTACCGGACCAAGTAGAACGATCATCACAAACTCTTTTTATTATAGGCCCAAGATGAAGCGTCAAGGCCCAGCCAGACAGAGTGCTTTGCAATTACAATTACACGCGTCCCTCCATCCTTAAAATCTTCCTGACAGGTGGCAGTCAACTTTTCTAGTTAAAATATAAGATACTGGAAGACTAATGGCCAATTATAGTACCCAGGTGTTAACTGGTACTCAGGTGGTTGCTAGTGGTATCTAGTCTTGGATCGATGATGAGTAGTGTGTAGATGGGGTATACTAAGTGTATGGGATTTCTAGTGTGTAGGTGAGGTATACTAAGTGTATGAGATTGATAGTGTGTATGTGAGGTATACTAAGTGTATGGAATTGATAGTGTATGAGTTGAAATGGAATACCAAGTGTCGAGACAGAGTCTGGAATACCAAGTGTCGAGGCTAGTATATGGTATGCTATAATACAGCTATTCAATATAACAGATATCCAATAAGTAATAAGTTTAAGTCTTATAGTTATAAATGATAGTATAAGAATTCTAAGTAGTATACATATAAAAGATATCTAATAAGTAAGAAGTATTATTAAGATAATACATAGTTAACAACATTTAAGAGTGGGTAAGATGAACTTCCTTTTGTGACTTAGTAGCATTTTCTAAGGTGTAAGATGAACTTACTTTTGTGACATACATAGTAGCATTTAAGATGGTGTAAGAAGAACATACATAGTAGCATTTTGGATGGTGTAAGATGAACTTACTTTCATTCTTTTTTTAATTCTTTTTTGACATACATATTATCATTTTATATGAACATACTTTATGACATACCTAGTAACATTTTGTATGGTGTAAGATGAACTTGCTTTTAAGAATAATTATTTAAACTAGTTTGTGATTGTACCTTCTGAAAGGTTTAATATCATATAAATAACAATGTCAAAGTTAAAAGAGTATAGAATGGCATACGTCTCAAAATAGTACAATGTATTAATAAAATATAAGATACTAGAGGACTAATGGCCAATTATAGTAAAATGCACAAGTAGAGAAAAAATTTGGTTCATAATGGTACCAGAACCCAAACCCGGCCCACTGGTAAACACTTACTTGTGAAACCAATTAAGTGTTATTCCTGATGCAATTGATCAAGTAGTTAATTTGGCAGGTTCTTGTGACTCCATGATCCATCAATCTGTTATTTTTTCTCATTAAATGTGTTGCAATATAAAACCAAAAAGGCGTGCCATCCAGGATTCGGTGCTATGGAATAGCTTATTACAGGTCAGACCATTATTTACTGGGAAACTCACATTGACCATTGAGAAAACTGGCCGTGCATGCCCGACAGTGAATTTACTCATGATTTACAGGATGGTTAAATCACACTTCATCAACTAATTACTCATGATTTTCAGTACAATTAATTGATAGGGCCATGATGAATGTTCTTTATATGGATGGGATCAGTAACATGTGAACTTTATGCCTGTCCAATATCAAGTTTTTATATAGTGCATAGATGTGATGAACAGGTGTATTCCGCAAGGGTCAGCATACATGTGTGATATGTATTTACAATTAATCATCTCCACAAATAATATATATGCTAACTAATGTATTTACAATTAATTATCACCACAAATAATATATTATCAAGCTCGAAGGTTATCGTTTGACTAACACATAATGAAGAAATTAAATAAAAATTAATCACCTTGAAAGAAAGTGATCAAAATAATATTTTAATCTCCGTTGCAACGCACGGGCACTTGACTAGTTAAGGAAAAAAAGAAAAACAATTTGCTTGTTTTCATACACAATTAATGTATGAATGTAAAGTGAGCATAAACATGTATGTTCTTACATATTTTTTTGTATGATATGTTCTTACATATTTTTTGTATGATATGTTCGGTTGAACCTCATATTAATTACATGACTCATTAGTTTAAAAGTATAGCAGAATTTTTTAAGAGATAACATACTTCTATTTTTTTATTCAAGTAAAAATATTGAAAACAAAAGTTTACCTTATATGTTTCAACTTTTATTATGAAATATTCAAATAACTCTACGTAGATAATTAAGAAGAAATAATCACGTACATATAAGTTATTGGAGAAAACCTATATTGAGATCATATTCTTTTATATTAGGAAAATTGATAATTACCTAATATTTTGCCAAATTTCATATATGTATTTTTATTTTTTTTTCTTAAAACACTTTAATTTGTGATATATTTAACTTAAATAATTTCCAACCTCATTTAGATAACTTACTCTTCAAAGACCCACGTTCGGGATTATTAGTTATCAAATGATTATTTTCTCTTTAATATTTGTTTTAAACATTGCCTAAGTAGTAATTAATAAATGAAATTAATACCATCACCAACTGTTTTGTGAATTCAATTTGTAATGCTAAATACAAATTTAATTTCTATTATGTCAATTACATCAACATACAAACACTTATCCTTATATAAATATTGTCCTTGTTTCAGATTTTAATGTAGGAGCATATTCTACAATATTATCCACAAATTTCATTTTGTAAATATTTCTAGACATTAATCTATCCAAAAGCATATAGTTTTTGTGTATGAGCACTTAACTATCAAAATATCAACATTCTAAAATAATTAAATTGCAAAACTAATATCCAAAAAATGTGTGGCTCATTTTTTTTATATGTTGTGACAACATAAATTAAAAGTAAATAGATCTTATTATCGTTTGCAATATTTGTGACCTAATTATTCATTTTAGCAATACATTCTTGTTTTTTATATAAAATTTTAGATGAAATATGCGTATTCTAATTATTTTAGATGAAAATTCATACATTTAGAATATTTATTTTTTTAATATCAGAAATTTAAATAAAAAAATGATGTAATATATTATATATTACCTAAAATTTGGTTTATAACAAATTAAATTAAATTTACATCAAACATCGACGTCCTATTATGACGATTCCAAGCTCAAAACAAATAATCTTAATTCTAAATTATGCAAGTTGATACTAGAAAAAAACCGGCAATGGATAAAATAGTGTTACGTCAAGAAATTTTCAACAATAAAAATTACAATGTTTAGAACATAATAGAAAATTTTATTGATGAACTAGGAGTTGAAAATTAAAACAATTATAATATTAGTCTAAAATTTCGAAACAGTTAGACTTAATTGAATTTTGAAATTTATATCTTGAAATTTATATCTTATAAATTTAAATTACATATATATATATATGTATGGCAAATTCTTCTATGGGCATAAGGACCTATTTGTAAAATGAACATATTTTCATTTTCAAAGTTCAAACAGTCGATCCGACCGTTCAACATTTTCTCCATCTTACAATGTACTTGGAGGTCAAATTTTACATTTTTTTGAATTTTTTACTATTTATTAAGATGGGTACAAAATTCAATGGTCTGAATTTGACTAGTTTTGTAAAATACTTAATAAATAGTAAAAAAATTCATAAAAATGTAAAATTTGACATCCAAGTACATTGTAATATGGAGAAAATGTTGAACGGTCGGATCGACTTTGAACTTTGAAAATGAAAATATGATCATTTTACAAATAGGTCCTTATGCCCATAGAAGCATCCCTCTCTATGTATATGTGGAGTTAAATACATAATTTCTTCTTTTACTAAAATCAAACAATTGGAGGGTCTATTTAGCAAATTTCCAAACTACACTTGCTCTCTCTCCCTTCGTTTCTCCCCTGTGTGGTTCGATCCCCTTGTGCTTGTGTGTGTGTGTCCGCCAAAACAAAGAGAAAGAGAGGGATCTCCCTTCTCCCTCAAAAGTCCATCAAAGATCTTGGAGAAATGAAAGAAAGAAGTGGAAAATTGTGATTCTCTCCCTCACTAGTGGCCAACAAATCCTCCATTGGTACCCCCTTTCTCTCCTCTCTTCTCAAATTTTTGAATTTTTCTCCATTGTTAGAGTTTTGCCCCAAATCTGAAATTTTTGTGTAAATTTTGAGTAATCTATCTCCATTAAGCTTCTATGTTGCTAATTTGGTAATTCCTTTCTCAATTTCATCTTAATCTTGATTTTCTATCTAGGATTTGGTTCAAATCCAAAAATTAGAGAAGAGTTGTGATTAATCTAGTCTAATCCAACAAATAGAGGTGTTAATTGGTAAGTTCTTCTCTTTTTCTTTTAAAATCTGGAATTACTTTGATTTTGACTAATTTAGGGTTTGTGTAGTTGGAGAAATTGATTAGTTACTGCTTAAATCTTTTATATGTTCAACCATCAAATTGGTACGGGAATCTAATTAGTAAGATTTATGAATGGTTATTTATGAATGGTTAAAAGGGGTAAATGTGCAAAAATGTTTCCATAATTGGAATTGTGTATGGTTGTAGGACCAAATTGGAATTTGTGCAAATTTATAAAGATTATGTTGAGGGAAATATGAACGAAATAATATAACTCGAGTAAGCATGTCGATAGTCGAACAAAGGTTAAATTGAGAATGTATGTTAATATAGGTGTAGGCTTGGTTGAGCAAGATTTTACGAGATCTTTCGAGACGTCTGAACCATAAGTGCGAGATACGCTCTTCGTAATCAGGTGCGGGGTTCTTGGACTTGTTTGATGTTTCATTTTCAGAAATTAAATTTTTCTCGATTGTCATGTTGGATGCTTGATTGTTGCATAATTTGGAATTCATGTTGCATGTTTGATTGTTGCATAATTAGAATGGTGTGAATTTATGTGCATAACTCAATCAATTTAAAACTGAATTGTTGTGATATGGTTGATTTGCATATTAGTATGGTTGTCAATTGAATTGTTCTGTTGTGATTTGATTATGGTTGAAAGTCACCACGAATTGGGGATTGTGAAATTATATGTGAGTGAATTTGCAAAGTTGAGCTGTATAGCTGACTTTGATCCCAGGAATGTGAATGAATTTGCAAAGTGAGCTGTATAGCTGACTTTGATCCCAGGAACATTTTTGCGCATTAGGTGAATGGCCCTCATGGTTTTCCAGTACCGGTTGGGACGAGGGGTGGGTGACTATATAAATGTTGTTGATTGTGATTGTGAGTGACTAGTGTGTAACATCTGTGGTTCGAGGGCATTATCCTACGTGATAATGCATTTGGAAGGTCAATTGAATATTACGACATTTCGAATGATTTCAAAATGAATTTTCATTATATGACTTTGAACCAGACTTTAGTAAATGGTTAAGCCAAAACACTGCAGATGGGTGTCAGATAAAGGGTCCAGCTCGGTGGAACATCTGTAGGTGTCAGTAACCCTACAGATGAGGGTCAGATAAAGGGTCCAGCTCGGTGGGACATCTGTAGGTGCTACCAGCCTTATTTAAATGAGTTAAGCCTAATATGTACTTGTTTGAGCTTCATCTTGGAAATTCCGTAAGTTGTGATTCATTTGATTATTGTTGTCGAGCATACGCATTCATATATGTATTGATATAGAACTGTTAGTGTGTTGTTGTTTGGATTTTATTTTTGAGTATGAAATCTACTTGCAAGTCCAATAACCTGATTGTGGCAAATTCGCACCGAGAAATTATTTCTCATCCCCACCCTTTGGGTTCTTTTTACAGGTTTCGGTGCGGCTCACCCTGGGGAGGCACGTGAGTAGTAGGCCTTCGGTATAGGTCACCATATTACCTTAGGAGTTGTTTTGGTTATTTGACTAGAGATGTAGATATATTTTTGTTGTATAGTTCTCTGTGTCCTACCCTATGGTTGGTATCCGTATGAGATACATTTTGTATATGCTACTTTTACCTGATGTTGGGTACTTGAACTGTTATATATAAACTTGTTTTATTCTTTTATTGTGCTATGATGAGTTATATTTTAGTTGCCTTGTAAGCATACATGGAGTTGTATGCTTACGGCGGGGCTCTGTCACTACTCATGGCTGCGGGGTGTGACAAATAGTGAGTTTATTGTTAAAGTCCACATACTAAATACAAAAGCCAAAGCACGTCATCACCATTTCAAAATACGCAAAATTTGTTAACAAAATGAAGACTTGACATCAATGTATAGGATAACTACATATCACCAATCCTTACAAAGTTATCACACAAAAATATAGCAATGGATAAAAAATAAATTTGTTGCCAAAATTTACATCAAATATCAACATCATAAATACGAAAACACAAAGCACATCTTCTTAATTTTTAATTTGCGCAAAAAGTTGTAACTAAAAAAAATAATAGTTGAATTCAGTGAATAAGTTGCGTAAAAAAGCTCAATGTATAGGTTAACTACGTACATATCACCAATCCTTACAAAGTTATCACACAAAAATATAGCAATGGATAAAAAATAAATTTGTTGCCAAAATTTAAATCAAATATCAACATCATAAATACGAAAACACAAAGGACATCTTCTTAATTTTTAATTTGCGCAAAAAGTTCTAAATCCAATGAATAAGTTATCCCATGAAAAACCGGTAAAGAAACATGAATTTATTGTCAAAATCTATAAAATAATGCTCTCTGGAGTATCAATTAAAAATCATTCCGTAAATCTAAATCGTATTTACGAATATTAGTGATTGGTTTAAGTTATCCAAAGAGCGCCACATGTCCTTTCCTTGAGGTGGCTGATGTGCCTCAGCGGGCCCACTGCGGCCATGCTCCAAATTGCTCAGTCTAAAAAAAACAATTTGCAACCTAAAAGACGAATTAAGATCGATCAAACCCAAATTTGGATTCAGAAGTCCACTTAGAAAAATGTACAATTCTATATTGTTAAAATCGCATCATAAAATTCTACCAAATATGCATGTCAAAAGAAGAATAGAGAAATGGGGGTTAGAGGCTGGTCTGAGTTAGTGAGTTGAATTTGAATCGAGTTGGAGGCAATTCGGATTTGACTCATGAGTAAGTTAACTCAAGTCAGAATTAACTGAAGTTGTAAGTGAGTTGAATCCGAACAGATTCCAAACGAATTACGAATCAAGAGCTTTTTGTGCATCCCTAGAAATCGGAATGCTAGAGCAATATTTTTGGAATTCATTATAGAGCGATTATGACCTGAATTACAATATTATCTTTTAATACAGAGAATGTTTCTCATCCAATTTTGAACCAATAGCTTCTTGCATCAGAAATATGTGCCTTTGCCATTAGATCAAATGCTGATTCTTTTCCTCTAATTATTTTAAACTACAACTATTTTATAGTAAATTATTTTCTTTTTAAATGTAAATATCTCTCATTGTAAGATTGAGTTAATTTAATTTTGAAAAAAGCTATCTCGTCTTTAAATAGAGCAGAAATCCCATATTAATTATATTTTACGCACATGCCCATAATTATGTAGAACTTTCAATCTAGATTCATAAAAGATCAATGATTTTTACAATTTTTAACCAAACAAAATGATTGTTGCTTATAGTCCAAATATTTAATTATATAATAGAAAAAATTTAAAATTTTGATTTTATATTTTTTTGTATTGATCATATATATGATGCAAAAAAAAATAGTTTATTGACAAACTTTCTTTACCACAAGATGCACAGATAATATATACTTGTAATGCTTCTTTTTTGTATCCCATACAGTAATGAATTGTTAAAAACTGTTTGTTACATGTTGTGTGGTATATATATAAAAGTGTTTCATGTGTACATATCTTTCTACCTTTTTTATTTTTTTAAACTGATTCGGTTGCACGTATTTCTCGCAATTTAATGCAGATCAAAGAAGAACGATGTGTTTATGAACCTTTTTTTTGTTTTGATATTCTAAAATACTAAAAAAAACATGATTTTGACCTTTAATTTTATACATAATATGCGGCGGGTGAAAATATTTGTGTACTTTTTCAATTTTTTAACTTTGCATATGACATCATTAAAAGAAGTAATCTTTATTGATTATAATGTGATGTGACAAAAAACAATCGATTCATCAAATTTTTTTCAGCACATAATGCGCAAATAACGGACATGGTGAAGGAAGCATTCCAGGTGGCTGCCAAAATTGATGGTGTGATGATCCAGGAGAGGGAGATCAGAGCCAGCAGGTCGGCTCAGTCCAAGAAGAGCAAGCAAACCAAAGTTGTCTTTTAGGTTTTTATGAATCTTATGTGTTTTAAGTATGCTTTTCTTTTTCTTCTTTTCCTTTTTTTTGAGTACTATGTGTTAAGGAAGAAGTTTGTTGATGTTAACAAAAATTGGAAATACTGGGACCCAACTGAGGTCCTCTGGGAGATTAGATTTTGTAATAGGAACTTAGTTGGGATTTGTCAAGGTCCAGTTAGTAGATTGTGCAAAGGGAATATATATATGTGATAGTAGGAGGAAGTAGGGTATGATGGAAGGGCTGAAGGAGGTGTACCATTTCTTATTTAATGAAATTTAAATTTCTTGAATTCTTGACTTGGAATGTGAGGGGGTTAAATGAAAAAAAGAAAGAGAACTACAATTCGAAAAATGATTCTAGATGAAAAGCCACATATAGTGTGTTTGCAAGAAACAAAGTGGTCAGCCCTAAACACAAATTTTGTTAAGCAAACAGTTGGTAGGGCCCTGGATCAGTATTTATTGGTACCAGCACAGGGCACAGTAGGGGGATACTACTGGCATGGAATTCATCATTTTTCACCAAGATAACAATCTGATAAATATTGTCTTTCGGTAGACCTAGCCATCAATATGGACGATACAATATTCAGGGTTACAGGCGTATATGGGCCTGGTAACATTCGGGATAAGCAAGCCTTCTATGCATAATTCCGGGGAGCCAAACCAGTAAATGACTTGCCATGGCTGGTACTTGGAGACTTTAATGTTACGATGAACCCACAGGACAGGCCAGATAACACTAATCACCTCCATCACATGATAAGATTCAAAGCAGTCACTGATCAGCTACAATTATTGGATCTAAGACTGCAAGGAAGAGCCTACACTTGGTCCAATGACAGAGAAAATCAGACCTTTGCCAGGTTGAACAGATTCCTGGTCTCCACCTCTTGGGCTTCCTCCTTCCCCAACACAACTCAGATTGCACTTCCTAATATAGCTTCAGATCACTGTCCAATAGTGTGTCAAGCTCAGACCAAGTTTCAGAATGGAGAATGCATGGTTAAGTTCTCAACTTCTCAACACTTCACACAATTGATACAAGATACATGGTCCCTCTCCCCCACAGCTCAAACACCAATTAAGTTAGGCAATAAGCTGATACAGCTGAGGAAAGAAATCATAAAATGGAAGAAGCAATATATGCAGGAAAAACAACAGCAGACTGATCTTTGCAAGCAATGTTTACAATGGAGAATGCATGGTTAAGTTCTCAACAATTCACACAATTGATACAAGATACATGGTCCCTCTCCTCCACAGCTCAAACACAAATTGAGCTAGGCAATAAGCGGATACAGCTGAGGAAAGAAATCATAAAATGTAAGCAATATACGCAGGAAAAACAACAGCAGACTGAAATCAGATCTCTTACCAGGGTGGAAAAATTATTAAAGGAAATGATATTGGAGAGACACTCCACTCTCTGTCATATTGAGGAGCAAAAATGGCATCAGAGAGCCAAGAAAAATTGGGTGAAACTAGGGGACAAGAACACGAGATATTTTCACCAATTGGCAACAAAAAGAAAAAGAGCTAACCTCATAGATGTTGTACAAGAGGCAGGACAGCAGCACTATAGGCATGACCAAAAAGATTCAATTCAATTAATTTCATTTTCAATAAATTGCTTTTACTCCAGCAATTATTATTCTTTTTTTTTCTGTGAAACCTTCATCAAAATTTGCATGTTTTTTCTTTATTTACTTTACTTTTTCTTACTTGTGTTTGTTTTGTTAATTGATCATTATTGATATTCATCATATTTACGTATTAATTGTTGGTATAATTTTTGATTAAGGACTTGGTTGGTTAATTAATTAATAGCATATATTTTGTTTCGTTATATTTGATGGATCTCTCAGGTAAGGAAAAAGGAATGTTCTTTTAATTTCCTTGTCAAGACCACGCCAGAAATTATTATTATTTGAATAAATTTTAAAACTGTCTATATCTTTATTTTCTGTAATTTTTATTTTACTAGATGTGAAATTTGACACTTAGCTAATTAATTAGACTTGAATTGCTTGTGGTGGTGGTCACTCCTATATATTATCGACTCTTGATTTAAACAAATATAATTTGAGAATTATATTCCAGAATATCCAGACTCCGCTGAGGGCTGTTTTTTTTTTAATAAAATAATTAAAAAATTGACATAAAGATAGAAGGAATATCTATAAGATGAAAAAAGAAAAGAAAATGAAAAAAGAACAAAATGAAAAAAGAAAAGAAATGTTTTGTAGAACCATGCATCTATATACATGAAAAATAAAAATTGTATATATAATTAATATAAATAGAACTATGATGGCTATGCATCTACAAATACGGACATAATAAATCAGAAATGGGTCACTTTATTTTTTGCTAATTTGGTAAATTTAAGCATTCATTAATCGGGTTTAATTTGTAGATTTATTATTGAATAGTTCCACTGTGTCCCAAGTAATGGCCAAAAAATATATCTGTATAATTGTGGGGACTCATCACCAAATTTATATTTGGAAAATTAGTCTAGCAATTTTGTAGCTTAATTAGTTTATTATAGAATAGTTCTTTAGACATTTAATAGAAAAGGAATTGAGGAACTCAACTATTATTATGCCTACATTTTTAATTTTGAAAGTACATATATATGTTCATCATACTTAACGTTGATGTATGTGTTTAATTAATTATTTCCTACTTCAATATTCGAATTGTTTTCAATTAATTTTTTTTTTTATAATTGTACAAAAGCATCTTTTTCCAAATATCAAATTTGTTTGACATTTGTGTATGGGTATTGTACATGAAGTTGTGCAAGAAATTAAGGCCACACACAAGTCAAAAATTTCCAGAATTTTTTTTAAAGGGTAGTGGACATTTGAATTTCGTCATATAAATTGAGTCAAAAGTTTCTAGAACAAAAAAAAAAAAATTTAGAGGGTAGCGGACATCTGTTTCATCATAAAAAAAAACTAGATATCACCTGATTTAATTACAAAATTACAAAATATGAAAGGAGATGGTTGAAATCGTCAATATGCCTATTGAATAATACTTTTATTCTCTTGAAAAAATTAGATTGAATGGCTCTTTAATCCATTATTAAACAAAAATAAATTGTAGAAAAATTCAATCAATAAATTATATGTATATCTAATTACATGTCTGGTATTCTTTTTTCTTGTAATTCAAATTATTTATAGTTGATTGGAAACATATATATCACTTAAATGCTCATATAAATTGATTTACAAAAATCCCATACCTTTTGAAATATAAACGACCAAGAGATAACCTCTAATCTAACACCTTGTGCCATGTCACCATGTGAGGCATGCATGAAATTATATAAAGTAAATAAAATAACAAATTAACATTCTCCAAACTATCAAACGCGGTTTTGAAACGATAGAGAAGTTGGTTTTGAATTCTTCAACGGCCTCTGATAAATGGATTGGATTGGTCATTTTTTATTATTATTTTTTCTGGAGACGGGAGTTCGTTTGAATTATGCAACCAAACACAAAAACACAAACACACAAACACACAAACACGGTTTTATATTGTTGTAACATATATATATAATCGATGGTGATAGATATTTAAATTGAAATTGAGAGTGATTGAAGGGGGATTGTGGTGACTACGTGCATGTGCAATTCTATCCTATTAACTGTTTACCATAAACAATTATTCATCTATGTGAGACTGGAGAGTACTGGGAGTTGGGTCCACAGTGAAATGAATTATTCGGGTTCGGTTCAGCGGGGTAAAAAATTTGTGATTTGAAGATAATTCGGGTATAATTCGGGAATGATTTGGTCCTACAAAAAAGCCAAAAAAAAAACTAAATTTTTTTTTTTTGCGTTATATTCGGGAATAATTCGTAATTTGTGTTTTATTCGTGAATAATTTGGTTAGCCAAATAATTTGTCGTTCGGTTCGAAAACACCTAAAAACAATTTATTCATGAATAAAACACAAATTATGTCTCTATGGTTGGGTCCCATGAAATTTCTTTTAATTGACAATTTCAGCTACATTAGTTTTATATTTTTATATTGTAATTTTTGAGATGTTCTGTATGTGTTACAATTTTTTGTGATATTCCTAGGTATTTTTTTTTTCAAAAGCCAAAGTCTTAGAGAAGAGTTTCAAGGATAATTTAATATATTTTTTAAAAAAGGTCATAAAAACACATTTTAGTTGCAAATGAATTTTAGCAGGTAGCTTATTAATGCAAATATAATTTTTTGTCAGATTGATTTTCTGTTGTATTTTATCTAAATATTTAAAGTATGTGTTCAAAATACAAGTATTTATTTAGGCAAAATTTCCCTTCTCTTTTTTTTTTCTTTTCATTTTTTGTACTAGTCATTTTCTAGTGAACAATTAGTGAACACCCTGCTCTCCTTTAATTAGGAGATGCAAAAATAACGTTCTTTGCTCGAATATATATATATATATATATATATATATATATATATATATATATATTTGACTAAATTTGTCAACAAAAATAGATAAGGAGTGGGATAATAATTTTATGTCCTTTTTTTTAAAATTTATTTGTTATTTTGCTAGAAGTTTAATTTCCAACTCAAAATTTTATTAAATAGAAAAAATTTGGGTGTAAGGACTTTTGGATTCTGATTTCGCACTTTTAATTCATACTTTTCATTGTAAATGTTGAATTATGTTTTGCTTTTCTTGCTAGCACTGTGAAGACAAAATAAATGTTGAATTAAGCATGTATATATATTATTGGAGATAGGCTAATGTCATAACGTTATAACTTCGGCCCGAAGTTATAACGAGTCGTTTTTGCAATTTCAAAATCCAAACAACCGATCGGAACCGTTCAACATGTTCTCTATATTGAAATGTGCTTGGAGACCAAATTTTACATTTTTTGAAATTTGTTTGCTATTTATTAAGCCACTTTGAAAATACTGATCCGGTGGTCCAGAAAATTTTACTATTTTTACTATTCACAGCAGATCTGCGATTTTCAAAGTGGCTTAATAAATAGTAAAAAAATTCCAAAAAATGTAAAATTTGGTCTCCAAGCACATTTCAATATTTAGAAAAAGTTGAACGGTTCGGATCGGTTGTTTGGATTTTAAAAACTAATAAACGCTCGTTATAACTTCGGCCGAAGTTATAACGTATGACATTAGGCTATCTCATATTATTGAATATGTATATATAATTATATATATGAATGGAGAAAAAGCATGATTCAACGTGCACAAATTGTGCTATTTGCACGATATTCGAATGAACTACAGAAATTAATTAATTCTGGGAGTATTACTTTTAACTCGTATAATTCAAATTCTTCAATT
>JAJGRW010000008.1:405379-540796 GCA_025461045.1 Carex parvula | reverse complement strand
AACCCAATGTTTTGAGTATTGTATTTAATTATAATCTTGTTAGAAAACTCATGTAACTCAGTTTAATGAAATCAAATTTGAGCTTGACCTACATTTTATCTCAAAAAAAAAAAAAAATGGTTACAATATATATTAATATTTAATAACACCGGCACTCATAGAAAGCTCGTGTGGTTGATAATTAATTAATTCAGCCTTTTAGCATGACCTTATAAAGAATTAATTATCAACCATTTGAGCTTTCATGAAACACCATAAATTTGTAAGTTGTAAGGCTTGTTGAGAAATAAGTAAACAAAGATAATAGAAGGCACAGGTTTAATTTGTCAAAATTCATTATTTGTACACCTATTTTTTACTCAATAATCAACATATATATATCCATTTTCTATTATTAAGCACGTTGATGTCCTGATCTGCCAACGGCTACGATTGAAAGATGAAATTTCGGATTTAATATTATCCCTCCAATCACATAATCTGTCATCTTTTGATTAAATGCATCTTTTTTATGTGTAGAAGTTTATATTTAGTTAAAAGAAGACTCACCACACATACAACCACACTATATGTTACAATTAAATTTAAGGCAATTCAATTTTTTATGATATTTATCTACAAAAAATATATTTCCTTATTTCCCCTACACCCAATTATTCAAAATATGATTCCTTATTCTCCTTGTTCAATTAAGCATAATGGAAATCAATATTTTTTCCCTTAAATGGACCAATGAAATAATGAATAGAAAATTAATAAATCACTAGAATCGTCCAAACAGTACGATATTGATTTCCATATTGTTCTTTTCCCTTAAATGGATCAATATTGTTTCTATATACACATTTCCAATTTTGTTTCTAAACAAATCACTAGAATCGTTCAAACAATAAGCAAGCAATTACCTAACCCTTTTCCGACTTCGGCCTAGATCTGGCGCTTCTTCCTCAGAACAAATAATTTTAATAGCTTCTAATTTTGGATTCTTCTCCTCCTCCGCCGTGCTACCTGACAGCATCGACCGGAGCTCCGATGCCTTCTCTCATAACTCAACTTCATTCTCAGTTTTTCAAGGTGATTTTTTAAACAAAATTTGCATCTTTTTCTGTGATTAATGGTGGTTTATAATGAAAAACCGCAAAGGGTTCATTATGGAACTATAACGTGAGGGCTCCATCCATCAGTCTTTCTGACTTGGTTGATTCCTTTAGCTGCTTAGTGTCATTCTGTCATCTTTGATCATGTTCCCTATGTCAATCCTTTATTTGGATATAAGTTCAAAGGACTATGTCAATCTCTGTAACGCAAGCATTGATCTCATTCTTATTTCTAATTCAGACAAGTTTTAATATGATTTGATTTTGATTTTAATTTTTTTTAAAAGAAGGCTAAAAGCCCATTGTATTTATAGTTTTATACTAAGAAATGTACATAGTAACTATTCTACTTTAATTCCTACTACAACTTTTTTCACTGTAATTGCACAAAAGCCTCAACATTGTAGGCTTCCTTAAATGGTACCAGGTTGGTACCAGTACCAATTTCTGACATTTTTAGTGCTTCTCTGGCCTTATGTGGTTTTGATTTTAATTTAATTTCGTAAGTTATGCAGGAATCATCTTATTAGAATTAGAGTAGGAATGTGTATATCTATTTGATCAAGTTTTGCTTCAAATGTTCAGTTTAATTATTCCCTACATGTCATATTATTTTCAGAAGACAATTCAAAGGAAATTAAATTTTACAAGGTTTATGTAAATTTTGGTTTTTTAACCTAATACCAGTACATCACCTCTTTTTTATTTTTCATTATTTTGCATCTTTTTCTTTGTATTTTATTTTTTTCTTCTTTTTTAAATGTGCAGCTTAATCACTACATAATTCACTAGGTACTTCTACATGACAACCAAAGGTGTCTTGATTGTTGATTTTGAATCTCATGTGAACAAAGATGTCACTGATAGCAACCTACAATCCAATATTGTTGAGCCATCTGTCACAGTTACTATAGGAGAAGATGAACTGAGTGGGGAAAAGGAAATTACAACAGAAATTAAACTAGAGAAGGAAGAAAATGAGAAAGATGAACGGTATTTTTGCTTTATGAAAGTTCAACTTAAGAAGATTTTGTCATTTTTCTTGGTCTATTGTTCATGGTCTCTTTTATTTTATTTTTTTTATTTTCAACTTAGGAAGATTTCATCATCTATCTTTGCTTATTATTGTTCATATTCTATTTTTTCTTTTTTTTGATATTATTGAAGAGGAAGAAACCCTTTCCTCCATTTGATGTTCTTCATCCCTATGGATACCGCAAATGGAATTTGTATGCACGAGTTGAGCAAAAGTTTAATGTTCTTCACTATCCATCAAAGAAAAGAATGAAACTACTGCTTGTTGATGCTGGCAAAATTTTTATTGTTACCACGCAAAAAAATCGGAATTAAATCGTTACCACCCCGCTAACCCTTTATTGAATACTACCACCCCCGCTAATCCAGTTCGCGCACCAAACTGGCTGGTGCGCGGACTGGGTTAGCGGGCTTTTAGGGCTGAATGGATTTTTGGGTTTAAGGTTTAGGTTTAGAGTTTAGGGTTTAGGGCTGACTGGATTTTAGGGTTTATTTTTATTTTTGCAACGGGTGTCTGAAAATCCTGTTTTATTTTTAACGATGTTCATTCATCAGATGCAAGGCAGCAGGCAGGTAAATAACGTAAAAACTAATGTGTTAAATTGACTGCGGAAGAACTAAACAACAGAAAAACAAAACAACATAAGAACTAATATCAAAATAATATCGAAATAACATCCAAATAACAAGAACTAATACCGAAATAATATCCAAAAACATAAACTACAACAAGTATCTCTATCCTATCTGCTCGAGGGTGTCCACGGCTTCTTCTCTCTCCTAATTCTCCTACCCCGCCCCTCCTCCTGACGCTCCCTCTCCTCTAGCGATGTGTACGGTCGTGATGGCTGTGGTGGGGTCTCCTCATGTATCTCCCCAAAAAGTGTCTCCTCGTGTGGTCCCTCATCTGTACCAGGTCCGAAAATAACCTCACGCTCTGTAGAGTACACGGGTAAGCGGAAGACATCATGCTGGACAGCTGCTGCACTGGACTGTGGGAGTGGCGTCTCCTGTGGGAGTGGCGTCTCCTGTGTGTAAAACGGAGGAGAGTCTACATCCTGCGTGTAAGGCCCGTACTGAGAGCCCAAGTGAAACAAAAAATCTACGGATGGGTCCTGCTCATCGTACGGATCTCCGCGGGGTATATCTCCCTGAAACAAATAGATAATGAGGTTTCACAATGAAGATGATTATAAAAATAATTACAAAAATATACGTACCACTGCAAGACCAGCAGCCCAGAATCTGGGAACAGCCAGCAAGCCCAAAAATATACGTACCGCTGCAAGCCCAGAATCTGGGAACAGCCCAGCAGCCCAAAAATATACGTACCGCTGCAAGCCCAGAATCTGGGAACAGCCAGCAAGCAAACATCTCCATGATGTAAGCCCGGGTCCACCGATCTACCGTCTCAGCATCAGCATCCTTGTCTAGGGCTCCACTGTAAATTCGAACTAATTTAGTGAAAATTGTGAAAAATAGACATCAAATAATTAATTTTATAAAATAAATGTTACCTGAACCGCTCCCGCAAGTGTGGTAAACTGATGTCATTCTTCGAGTAGACGTACCCCTTCTTGGTTGCCCTCCGCTTCATCAACCCGTCTCCTAGCAGGTCGAGGACGAGCTGCGTGAAGTCTCCGTACTCCACACTTGTCATCGCCTCTCCGGTAATGGGCAGACCCCAGAGACAACTCACGTCCTGGAGAGACACCGTAATCTCTCCGACGGGCAAGTGGAAGGTATGGGTCTCCGGCCGCCACCTCTCGACCAATGCAGATATAAGAGCGACATCTGCATTTAAGTCACTGAGCTGTGACACATGCCACAGACCCAGCCTCTGCAATGCTGGTGCAAATCGAGGGTCGTAGAGGATATTCATCTGGTTGTTCCTCGTCGACGTCAGAGTATGAGTCCGCATTTAATTTCAAAATAAACACAAATACAATTTATTATTTTATTCAAATGAAAATGTATATTATTTGTAAGTGGTATAGAGATGTAAACTTACATATGAGTTTCTGATCTTGTGCTCCTTGTACGGGAACCATCAAACAGGACTGATATACTCGGTCGTCAAATGCGGAAAGACGGTTCGAGCTAACACTACATCCAACTCCACATCATCATGAGGCATACTTGTGTGCTTGGTGCCGCTGGATGACGCCATACTACAATTTGGTGCATTTCTAGTCAAATTCGGTCTTAAGTACCTCAAATAGGGTACTTTAATAATTTCCTAAAATAATTTGGCATAAAATATTAATATAGCTAAAAACAATTCTACTATGTTTGAACACCATTCTAATTATTTAATATAATTCTACTATGTTTGGACATCATTCTAATTATTTAATACAATTCTACTATGTTTGGACACTATTCTAAATATTTAATACAATTCTACTCTGTTTGGACACCATTCTAAATATTTAATACAATTTGAATCTATTTGGACACTATTCTAATTATTTAATACAATTCTACTCTATTTGGACACCATGCTAATTATTTAATACAATTCTACTCTGTTTGAATTTATTTTGGACACCATTCTAATTATTTATTACAATTATACTTTATTTGGACCTATTTTGGACACCTATACCAACTACCTAATCTACAAATAACTAAATAAAACAAAAAAAATTACCTTTTACTGTGCTCGGTGCGCGGAGTGCCGTTTGCGCAACAGAATGGGCATCGCGCGGCACTTATACGGTGAAAATAGAGCTCCACTAACCCAGTCCACGCACCAGCCAGTTTGGTGCGTGAACTGGGTTAGCGGGGGTGGTAGTATTCAATAAAGGGTCAGCGGGGTGGTAACGATTTAATTCTGATTTTTTGGCGTGGCAACAATAAAAATTTCGCTTGATGCTGAGGTAACATTTTCTTTATTTAAATTTATTTTCTTCATTCTTATACTTATTTGGCACAAGAAGATAGATATAAGTGTTTCTATAGGGAACAAAATTGGAGGCTTCCACGTACGATGGTGAAGTGGATCCACTTTAAGATATAGTTAAGGAAGGAAATGTCTATTCTTTCACAGTTGTAGATATAAAGAATGCTCCGACGCAATAGAGTTTACCGGGAGGTCTTGAGTGAGGAATAAGGTATGAGCCATATTAATTTAAAATTTAAAATTTTATTATATTTTTCAATTGGAGCAATTATAATCTACTATTCATTTTCAGAAATGTTAGACTACATCGAAGAGGATCACATTGGCAATGATACTTTAAGACTTTTTTTAACGTTATATTTGATTCATTTTTTTCATTTGTTGTTGTTTCTTTTACTAGTATTTATTATTTATCTCTCTGTTTTTTTTTTCATTTGTGTTTTTTATTTTCATTTATATTTTTTTCTAAATTATGGGTGAGATGTCAATAAAAAAGTCTCTTCATATTTTTCTTATAATATCCCCGTTGCAACGCACGGGCACGATACTAGTATATATATATAGAGATAGATTATGGTGAGTTGTGAAGTAAAATGTCATTTTACTTCACGCTATATTTTCATTTTAAAAATCCAAACAACCGATCCGAACCGCTCAACATGTTCTCAATATTGAATGTGATTGGAGACTAAATTTTACATTTTTTGGAATTTTTTTACTATTTATTAAACCACTTTGAAATCGCTGATCCACTATGAACAGTAAAAAATAGTAAAAATTTCTGGACCACCAGATCAGCGATTTTCAAAGTGGCTTAATAAATAGTAAAAGAATTCCAAAAAATGTAAAATTTAGTCTCCAAGCACATTTAATTTCAATATTTAGAACATGTTGAGTGGTTCGGATTGGTTGTTTGAATTTTCAAAATGAAAATATGAGTGTGAAGTAAAAAATGACCTCTTACTTCACAACTCACCATAGCCTAGCTATATATATATATATATCCCTTGCATTCTTTCTAAAGTAAATTGCGTACAAAGATGACGTGTAACTCTGCAATCTAGCCCGTACCGGCAACACCGAGATCGGGTTTACCATCATCTACTCCGGCACCAAAGACAGGCCCACCCAAGCCAACCGCATCCTCCATCTTATCCTCCAACTTATTGACCGGCACCCCTGGCTCGTCCTTGTCAGACCTTATGGCCATCCTCGATGGATCTTCTGTGGCAGCACCAAGCGCAGTGTGGTTGATCACTCAAAAGAGAGCAATGTTTCTTTTAATATTTATAAACTCGAAAATGCTATCGGTTCGGACTGCAAGCGCACAATCCTATCGAGTAGTATGTTCGAAGTCGATCCACAGGGAATATTGGTTCAATGCTTTGAGCGATCGAATCACAATCTTTCGAAAGGCTAGACGAAATCTGAAAATTTAGAGATATTGTTTTGATCAATGTAGATTAGGAAGCAATTAAAAGTAATTAAAATAAAGATAGAGATGAGAATTTCTAGGGTTTCGGCACACCATTGCCACTCAATCCGTCTTGACAATATATTCCTGTTACGTCTGATTTCCTGTTGTTGTTTTAATGAAAGACACCACATAGGTCACTGCGATTTATGTTACGTAAGAATGACAGATCTTTCACCGAGATTTTAGATAGGACACTGCGATTTACCTTACGCAAATGTCTGATCTCTCAAATACCCCAAATTACTACACAGATCACTGCTAATTTTCTTTACGCAAGTGATGGAATTTGGTACGCGTTTTGTTGGTCTGGTTTATGGTTTCTCCGCTAAGGTTTTCTTCACATAAACCTAATAAATCTCAACGAGGCTAATTCATACAAATAGTTTCTCTTACCATTAAAGTATTGTCACTACCCTAACGGACTCAAGCTAGATCATTGAAATTAGATGCAGAGATAGTAAATCACAAAAGCATTTTAGTACAACAACAAAAATCATAATCAACAGAAATATATATCAAAACATCAAGAGTAACAAGGTTTACTGCCTAGCCCTAAGAAAATGAACTTAGCCGCGGAACGGCATTGTTACAAGCACTCCTCTCTTCTCACTTTAATCAAATCTAACCCTAATTACAAAGATAACTAATCCTTCTGCCCAGGGGCCTTATATAGGAGTGGAGGGACGTCTGGAGGTTGAGTAGGGGCTAAGAAACTGATCTGGAAACAGCTGTCGGCAGTTATTCCCCAAGGGTCGCCTTCGGATACGGACCGTATCAAGTGATACGGTCCGTATTAGGACCTTGACAGTTAGGGTTTAATGCTTCCAGCGCTATCTTCTGGTCTGTGCTAGGCCTGGTCCGTATTAGTCAATACTGGCCGTAACAGGGACTTAGTCGATGAGCGTCGCTGATCCGATTGACCCGATTCTAGCTCCATTTGGTGTAAAATAGTCTCAAAACCTGTTTTCTGCAATAAAACATAAAGAATGGTGACAGTAGCCTTTTTCTCTAATAAATCAAACATAAGTGTGAGAAAATATGTAAAACCTAAGCCAAAACCCTACGTAAATCATCGTTATTTTGACTCTGATCACGCCTCCCAACTTGAATTATTGCTTGTCCTCAAGCAACGACATCCCAACTGGTCAAAGATTCGGTCTAGGTTAAACCATACAATCTCAAGGTCTTGTTTAAAAATTAAATTAGGGCTTAGGTTAGGTACAATTAGCATGACAATAAAAATCTAGAACTTTAAAATATTCATGACCTCTCCCTCGAACAATTTATTCACCCCATGATTGACCTCATTATGCTTATCCTAGAAAAATTATCATCGAACAATTTATTTCACAAATATTCCTTAAAATTGAGAGTATAATTTCCCCTTTGATTATAAATGGATCCCTTCCAATCAATAAGAATTCTAATGATATGAATTTTGATTTTCCTTCCCAATTGATTGGAGCAAAGTATGACAACTAAGTGTGTTGGTACTTGTGACTATTTTTGAAAAATTAAATATGTACAAAATTTAAAAATTGGGAGGTTTTCTCGAGCCTATTGGTAACCAGTCTTGTGTAGGCACCCGTACTCTTTTTATCCTCTATCTTTTATTTTATTTTATTTTTTTTCTGAATTTTTCTATTTTTATTTTTTTTATTTTTCTCATTTCTGATTTTTTTGTATTTTTGTATTTTTCTGAAAATAAAATAAAATATTTTTGTGTCACAAGCACCATGATTACACACAATTCCAAGTATTCATTCATACAAGGAATTATTGCATAGTTTCGCTAGGGGTCTATCTATAATAAATGGGTATTCTAAAACACTATCAAACTTAAAAGACTTTGCAATACTAAATTACTTCAACAATAAAAATTCTAAGGTCTGCGATTTGTGGTCAACATTCATGGTTAGCAATTAATTGTTCATTTTGAGATCACTAATTATTTTAACAATCCCGAATTTTAGGTATCATTGGCCAATTGTCTAAACCTTAGTCTAATTCAATTCCAGACAATTCCTTATTTGATTAACCTACTCCTAAAAAGATAAAAATGCAAGCTAGCTAAAAAGCTCAATCTAATCATCCTAGGATTTTCGGTAAAACCTCTAACCCTAGTCAAAAATTGAGTAAAACTACTAGCACCTAAAAAGATAAAATGCGAAAAATTTAAAGATACATGGTCAATTTACCTCCTACCCCCTGAATAAAATTGAGCATTGTCCCCAATGCTCGAGAGATAAAAATAAAGGAAGTAAAAAAGTAAAAAGACCAGGGAAAGATACAACTCACTGCAACTCAATCCGGAGGTGGTGGAGGTGGTGGTGGGCGCTGGATCTCCTCGTAAAATGATGGGTCGAAAAGTCCTAAGAGCAGTGACTGGTACTGGAGTCTGGAGTCGAGGGCGAACTGGTAGTACTGTTGATTGAGGTAGCGCGTTTGCTGGATCTCGCGCCTCCCCCCATCAACGTTTCTCCGAATCTCCTCCATGCTGTTGCGGACTTGATCGACCTTTTGCTTAATCCGCTGGCTGCTCTCGTGCGAGCGTGTGGCGAGATCTTAAAAATTCAGGTTCATCCATTGCATAGCTTGGATGAATTGATCATATTCACTTATAGGGGCATCAGATGGTGCAGAGAGGAGGGCAGCGGTGGCGGCTCCAAGGAGAGGCAGGGATGAGTGCGGTGGTGATGGTGATCTGCGGCAAGGAGGTGGGCTCGGTCTCGGCAAGAAAGGAAGAGGGAGGAAGATGAGAGATAGAGGGAGAGAGAATAGAGAGAGAGAAGGAGTTTTAGGAGTTCAAACCGAAGGGTTTAACGGTTATGAGATGTGATTCTCGTGGGTTTTTAAATGTCTCTTCGTTAACGGGTTCACATCTCCTGGATTAGCCTTCATTCGGACCGTATTGGATGATACGGTCCGTATCTGATTTGTTATGCATAATACCGATAACTTCCTTCAGTCTTAACTTCTTTGAATACAGACTGTATTGGGAAATACGGGCCGTATTCACCACCTCTCTTTTTACTCTCCTTCTTTCATCCCGTATCCACTAATATGGTCCGTATTGATTGATACAGACCGTACCAGAGGGTATTTTCCTGTCTTCCGTGGTGTCTTTGATCGAGTCCTTCCTCTAATACATTCACCTAATAATAGGAAAAAGGTGGATATGAGTTGTTTCTCTGTTAAGGTCCTAAATAAACCAGAAATAAATATTATGAAAAATATAAAAATGGCCTTGGGTTGCCTCCCAAGAAGCGCTTGTTTAAAGTCATTAGCTCGACCCCTTGTTTCATTGAGATTCCGGATGAACCACGAACTGTTTTATCTTCACCTTCCGACCATGGACCGCATCGTAGTTCTCCCAAGAACTTTTTGGTGTGATAATGTTGAGAACTGTTGGAAGAGGCCTTGATTCTATGATTGGAACTTTGGTTTCTTCCGGTTTGATAGAAATTGAAGTCAACAGAGGATCAGAAAGCTTGTTTTCATGCGGTTGTGTGTGCCAACTCTTTTCTAATTCTTGCGTTTCCTCCATTGTCTCATCTTCAAGTAGGATGCGGTACATGGGGATGGTCGGGCTAAGGCCTTTGATGTCATCTATTTTGTCGCCAATAGCCTTTCGGTGCATCTTGAGTATGTTGACGAGCTTGTTGGATTGAACATTATCGAGCCGAGAACTGACAATCACCGGGTAGGTTTGGTTGGGTCCCAGGAATTCGTAACGGAGGTTGGATGGAAGAGGTTTGAGCTCGAGTTGTGGATGAGAGGTTGTCTTCTCCCTCTTCTTCACTTTGTTACTGACCGTGCTAGGCGACACGGACTGCATAATTTTAGATTTGGGGGATTCTTCCTCTTCTTTTGTTATGACAGTGGCACAACTTGCGCAAGTTTCAGTGTAGGCTTCATCAGGTTCAGCGGTGATGTATTGCTCGAGTTGCCTTTCGTCATCTTCCCCTCTAAAAAGGTTGTCCAATTCCTCCATACCCATGGATTCTCCCAATTCATCATATGGATATTATTCCTCTTCAAATTCATCCGTGATACTCAAACTGAAGACACGATCAATGTCAGCGTCATCTTCCC
Organism: Carex parvula; assembly: GCA_025461045.1. Taxonomy (NCBI): domain Eukaryota; kingdom Viridiplantae; phylum Streptophyta; class Magnoliopsida; order Poales; family Cyperaceae; genus Carex; species Carex parvula. The sequence continues at coordinate 530,187 of JAJGRW010000008.1, read as the reverse complement.
CTCTAAAAAGGTTGTCCAGTTCCTCCATACCCATGGATTCTCCCAATTCATCATATGGATACTCTTCCTCTTCAAATTCATCCATGATACCCAAATTGAAGACACGATCAATGTCAGAAGGGTATTTCAAATCTCTATTTATGTCGTAGACCGCCTTGTCTTTTCCGACATTAAGTGAAATTTTCCCGTTCTTAACATCAATCATTGCTCCGCATGTGGCAAGGAATGGCCTTCCAAGGATGATTGGAATGTGTTCATCTTCTTCCATGTCAACCACAACAAAATCTCCAGGTATCCAAAAGTCTCCAACTTTGATCGGTACATCCAGCAACACTCCTTCAGGATATCTAATTGATCGATCAGCCAGTTGCAGTGTAATTTGTGTCGGTGAAAGTTCTCCACATTCTAATTTGTCAAACACCGCCTTTGGCATTAGACTCACACTTGCTCCCAGATCACATAAAGCTCTCGTAAAATTTTTCGTGCCAATTGTGCACGGTATCGAGAAGCTTCCCGAATCTTTCAACTTTTCTGGTAATTTACTTTGCACGAGCGCACTACATTCCCGATTGAGCGAAATTGTTGAGAATTCTTGGAGTTTGTTGCGATTTGAAAGGATCTCCTTCAGAAACTTAGCATACGAGGGTATGCTTGCAATTGCCTCGGTGAAGGGGATAGTGACTTGTAGTTGCTTGAGCGTCTCCATGAATCTCGCGAATTGTGGCTCCATCTTATGCTTGGCTGGCCTTGGAGGGAATGGCAGAGGTGGCTTGTAGGGTGGTGGTGAAATGTATTCAGGTTCGGTCTGTCGCTCGTCTCCACCTACGGTGTCATTCTGCTCCTCAATAAGGTCTACCTGCAGTTCGAATACGGGCGACTCTGGTTGTTGCGGCTTGTATTCTTTGGAATGTGATGGCTCTGCATGTATCTCATCAGAAGTTAGATCGGGCATAGGAGGTCTCTTGTAAGCTGTGCCGCTCCTTAGTGTGATGTTCTTGCAACTCTCTTTAGGATTTTCTTCCGGTTGGCCTGGAAATTTGCCTTTTCCGCGTGTGATGCTTGAGAGTTCTTTTGCCATCTTGGAGATGTGACCCTCCAAGTCCTTGACGTGGCTTACTAAGGTTTTAACCGTTTGCGTGATTGTAGCGTTTGTCTCGTCTTGCTTCTTTAGGAATCTCTCCATTAGTGATGTGATATTAGGTTGCTGTGGTTGGTTGCACTGCCTCGGTTGGTAGTTCGGTTGAGATGCAGCAGGCCTTTGATTGTTTGCATATGAGAGATTTGGATGGTTTCGGTTATTCGGATGGTACGAATCATAGGCGGGCTGAGGTCGAAAGCTGTTGTCGATGGCGTTTACTTGCTCTGTTTCTTCCTCAGTTTCCGTTACATTTATACATTCGATCATCTCATGCGCACCTCCACAATAGCCACATGTTGTTGCGGCATTGACTACTGCTACCGTTCGCTGCTTGGTCTGCTTGTTGAGTGCTAGTTGCAAAGCATCGATCTTTGCGCTCAACATGGAGATTTCATCTACTCGGTGCATGCCAGGTGTTGGGGTTGGCTTCTTTCGCTCCGGGATCCAGTAGTGTTGGTTGATTGCAATCTCTTCAATTAGGTTGTAAGCCTCGTCAGGTTTCTTGTTCATTATTGCTCCCCCTGCGGAAGCATCAATAGACAACCTATCGGTAGGGTTTAGACTATTATAAAAAGTTTGAACAATCATTCATCTTTCTATACCATGATGTGGACAACACCTTAACATATCCTTATATCCCATCCCTCACACAATGATTCACCATCTCTTTATTCAAAATTAGTAATTGCATTTCTGAATCTTGAAGTTTTAGATGGTGGAAAATATTTTGCAATAAACACATTAAACAATTGGTCCCAAGTTTGAATGGAATTGGCCGGTAATGAAAACAACATGCTCTTGCTTTATCTTTTAATAAGAATTGAAATAGCCTTAGCCTGATTGCTTCATTGGTAATTCCGTTGATCTTTATCATCTCGCATAACACTAGGAAAATTGACAAATGAAGATGTGGATTTTCATGTGGAAATTCTCCAAATTGCTGTTGCGAAACCATATTTATGAGAATAGGTTTGATCTCAAAATTACGGTTCGTAATAGTTGGTGGGTTTATACTAGAATTAGGATCATTCGCGCGTGGTACGCAATAGTCTCGTAGAAGTTTGGGTCTTGCTGCATCGTGAACTTCATTATCACCATTGTGTTGTCTTCCATTGTTGATCGGTTCGTTCGGTGGGATATTCATGTTGATTGAATCTGAGTCTTCTTCGCTTTCAGAATTACTCGATGAAGAACTATGATTGGTTCTTATCGGTGATGTGGAAGCAAATTGTCCTCTCCTACTAGCAATCCTCTCGGATCTTCGTACGGATGATTCGGCCAGCGTGCAGTGTCCTAAAAAGAAAAGAAAATCTGAAAATTAAACTAAAACTGAAAAATAAAAAGAAAATAAAAATAAAAACGAAATTGAAAATAAAAGAAAAATAAAAATGCAGAAAATAAAAAGAAATCTAGACGTTTCTAATTAATTGGATTCAATGGTCAAAGCAAGGGCGTCTCGCGAGGCCTTGCACAATGAACCGTTATTCCCCGGCAACGGCGCCAAAAAGCTTGATCACTCAAAAGAGAGCAATGTTTCTTTTAATATTTATAAACTCGAAAATGCTATCGGTTCGGACTGCAAGCGCACAATCCTATCGAGTAGTATGTTCGAGGTCGATCCACAGGGAATATTGGTTCAATGCTTTGAGCGATCGAATCACAATCTTTCAAAAGGCTAGACGAAATCTGAAAATTTAGAGATGTTGTTTTGATCAATGTAGATTAGGAAGCAATTAAAAGTAATTAAAATAAAGATAGAAATGAGAATTCCTAGGGTTCCGGCACACCATTGCCACTCAATCCGCCTTGACAATATATTCCTGTTACGTCTGATTTTCTGTTGTTGTTTTAATGAAAGACACCACATAGGTCACTGCGATTTATGTTACGCAAGAATGACAGATCTTTCACCGAGATTTTAGATAGGACACTGCGATTTACCTTACGCAAATGTCTGATCTCTCAAATACCCCAAATTACTACACAGATCACTGCGAGTTACTTTACGCAAGTGGTACGCGTTTTGTTGGTCTGGTTTATGGTTTCCCCGCTAAGGTTTTCTTCACATAAACCGAATAAATCTCAACGAGGCTAATTCATACAAATAGTTTCTCTTACCATTAAAGTACTGTCACTACCCTAACGGACTCAAACTAGATCATTGAAATTAGATGAAGAGATAGTAAATCACAAAAGCATTTTAGTACAACAATAAGAAATCATAATCAACAGAAATATATATATATCAAAACATCAAGAGTAACAAGGTTTACTGCCTAGCCCTAAGAAAATGAACTTAGCCGCGGAACGGCATTGTTACAAGCACTCCTCTCTTCTCACTTTAATCAAATTTAACCCTAATTACAAAGATAACTAATCCTTCTGTCCAGGGGCCTTATATAGGAGTGGAGGGACGTCTGGAGGTTGAGTAGGGGCTAAGAAACTGATCTGGAAACAGCTGTCGGCAGTTATTCCCCAAGGGTCGCCTTCGGATACGGACCGTATCAAGTGATACGGTCCGTATTAGGACCTTGACAGTTAGGGTTTAATGCTTCCAGCGCTATCTTCTGGTCTGTGCTAGGCCTGGTCCGTATTAGTCAATACTGGCCGTAACAGGGACTTAGTCGATGAGCGTCGCTGATCCGATTGACCCGATTCTAGCTCCATTTGGTGTAAAATAGTCCCAAAACCTGTTTTCTGCAATAAAACATAAAGAAGGGTGACAGTAGCCTTTTTCTCTAATAAATCAAATATAAGTGTGAGAAAATATGTAAAACCTAAGTCAAAATTCTACGTAAATCATTATTATTTTGACTCTGATCAGTGGTACGTAGGTGGTGGCGGTGAAAGACCCCTTTGATTGTGCTCCTTGTGCACCTGACATTAATCTTTTTTTTTATTGGAAAACTGATACTGATAGAAAAATAGAAATAGCAAGTACTGAAACCTTAACTGAACTAGAGTGAGATTTGGTTTGCAGAAATCAAGCGAAAGAAAGAAAGAGTGGGGAAAATATTATTTCTTGATAATTGAAATTGTTATCCCGCTCCAAATATTGTTTCCTTCAAAAGGTGATGCAATTATATTGAATTTGTTGTTATTTTAGAATGACACCGAACATATATGATTGAAACTGATAGTACTTAAACTTCACTTTAATATTTAGGTTGACTAATATGCAAATGTTTCAATCATGAAGCACTTGCCTCAATTTGCATTAATATTTAGCTTTTTTACATTAACACTGCCTTTATAATTACATTCATAGAATTTAATATAGGTCAAAGAATCGATTTTGGCCAAATTCCATATTATTAAAACTACATGGCGGCTTGAAGTATTATTTTTTACAGAAATCATAACTTATGTTTAATTTATAACCATATCATAATATAACTTTTATTTCTGGGTCCATATAGTAATAAATAACGTGTATTGCATGAGTTAAATAGACAAAAATGACTCATACAAAAAAATGAAAAGAAAAAAAACAAGAGAAGATGGAAAATTTTGCCTAAATAAATACTTGTATTTTGAATACATGCTGTAAATAATTAGTTAAGATATAACAGAAAATCAATATGACAAAAAATTATATTTGCATGAATAAGCTACCTGCTAAATTCACTCAATTTGACACAGAGTTGTTGGATACATACAATTGTGATGGTAGCATACAAATTACACGCAATAAAATGAATGTATTAAAATTAATTTATAAACCTTGTAATTTTGAATATTTTTTTTACCACTTGACTCTATACTAAATTAATTCGACAATTTAAATTTTTTACATGTCGGCACATCACTCGTAAGGTATATCGATTTTAAAAGTTTAGATTCGTCATTTGAAACCAATCTGATAAATTTTATAGTTAACTTCACAAAGGGACATGGTGAATCCTAGTTCTTCTCTTCATAGTTGTCTACTTGTACCCAAACCCGCCCCCCCCCGCCCCTCTCCGCAACCAAAAAAAAAACAATAAGAGGAAAAAAACAATAAAAGGAAAAAGAAAAAAAAGTTATATACATGTTTTAATGGGGTGTAAACAGATACGGATAATCTACTAAATTCGGATCCGGATTCATAACTCAACCGGATACAAACAGGCCCGGCCCTGGTGCAGGGCACCCAGGGCGATGGCCCCGGGCCTCAAGATCCAAGGAGGCCCAAAAAAAATTAGTTTGTATATTTTAAAAAAATATTTAATTTGTATATATTCAAAATAAATAAAATATTAGGACTCAAATTTTGTATATATAAAAGGGTCAAACTTTTTTATAAATAGGTATAATCTATTGACATATTGATAAAAAAATTATATATATATAAATGATCCAAAGTTTTCTATATAGACTCCAAAATCTTCAAAACCAACTCTAGATACGGATTTGAATATGTTTTTTTTACCATGAAACGAGCGGATATCCGCTAACTATACGGAAAGCAGAAGCCATAGCGGTATCAAGATGTAATCTATATGAATCCGTTGGCGCCTCTTACTTTTCCCAGTGGCTTTTGATTTTCTTAAAAGGGCAACACTTTTTTCTCAAAGAGCAAACACTCAAGCTCATCACGTGGCTTAGGAGAGATTCTCTTATCCGAAATTTTTATTTATACCATTTTAAGAAAATAAATTAATAAAATAACCATCGTTTTTGGTCAATTCTAATTCTAGCACGGCCGCACTGGCATTCTGTGGACCCATTTGAGCGGGGCCGCAGAATACCGGAGCGGACCCCCATGTGGAGCCGCAGAATGCTCATTAAAAGGTGGATACGGATTTAGTATCAGCATTATCCGCTCTGAATCTGCTCTGTTTACACCCCCTAGGTTTTATTGATTGTTTTATAGAGCTAATGAGCATTCTAAGAAATTTTGAAACAGTAAATCAGATAAAGCCTAGTTGTTGTAAATTTTTGTTTCTTTGTCATACTTTTTTATATTTTACAACTTTTGTTTCCTATAATTTAGAGGTTTTTCTGACAAGAAATTTGCAAAAGGGAACTTTGCTAAAAATGCAACATAACTCAATTCAAACAAATTCAAATGCAAATGCATGGTGTAGTCGCTGTCCCATTCCTCTTTTTTTTTTTTTTTCCGTAAAAAACCTCCCATTTCATTCATTTGGTATCAAATCAATCAATCAATCAATATCTTGCTTTTATATGTGAGACATGAATCAATTTCTTGCTTATACCTTACTTTGGTATATTTTTTCTATTGTTTATGTTTTACAGATGGACACCACTATACTTTGCTGGATATCTAATTCTATCATTACAATTTAATTGATGTATACTTTTTTTTTTAGCTGTAATTGATGTATACTAAACATAACACAAGTGATTATATTTTTTTTTCCATCATGCCCATATTTTATCTGATGGTTCAAAAGCAATGTACTGGAGCAATTAACAAAAAATAACATGATTGTGGATAAATAATAAGGAAATCGCAATTTCCATTTTGTATCTTGATTTTTGTAAAACAAACTCTAATCTTAAACTAGTTGGTTTGGATGAGTTAGCGATCCTCTGTTTTGTGCACATGTGTAAAGTCATTGATAGGCTCTTATAGCTTTGCAGGTGCATTATTGTTTGGGCACATGCTGTGTTTCCTTGTGTTTCAATCTAATAAAAATTCTAATAAAAACAAATGTGAATATTAGAAAAAGGACGGATTGCAGAGTAGTAATTGGTCCTCTCTCTTCACATGAATAAAGTGCTTTGACAGTCACATGACAAAAGTAATTGAAGCAATAAGTGTTCCACCAACAAAAGTAATTGAAGCAATAAGTGTTCCACCAACAAAGTGTTTCTCAGAAAATCCAATACTGCATTTACTGACAGTGTGGCGGGTCACTGACTAGTGCTTTCTATTCACCTGCCGGGATTGTAACTCTGTGAATGCCACATAGCTTCTTATCTCTCTTGCTTATTAACCAACCAATCTCTGCCTTTGCTATCTATATTATCAATTTGTTCTCTCACCTTTTACACAACTAGATTCAATCTATTACTGCATTCAATCTCTATTCATCTCCTCTCTTTTGCAACTCATTCAATCTATCTTACAATCTCTGTTTCCGACTCTCTGATCTCTTGTTGTAGGGTACGCTTCCAAATCTCTGTTTCTCATCTCAGCCCTCTGCTCCATCTCTTGCCATCGGGTACACGATATCTTTTTCCAAAATCTCTATTTCTCATATCTCTTGCTTATTATTAACCAACCAATCTCTGCCTTTTGCTATCTTCATTCGCAATCGATCTGTTCTCTCAATCACCAATTTAGTACGTGTTTAAAAAAAAAAAAAACAATAGATTTTGCTACTTGTTATTTGTCATTCCCAAGCAACACCAGCAAAGAAATAACAAAAATCGAAAAAAAAAAACCCAGCGGCTTTGAGGAAGCTGTCGCAGTAGAAGAAAGAAGAAACTTCAAGATGGCTCTTTCAACTGCTGCCTGGACCATTGCTGAGTGGGCGGGGTCCGCTGCTGTCGGAGAACTTATCAGCATCGGTTTTTCGCGTGGCCATGAGCTGCCAGCCGATAGCAAAGCCGAGCTAAAGAGGCTACAGGCAGCTCTTCCCCAGATCACAACTGTCATGGGCATTGTCGAAGCTCTGAAGATGAAGGACCCGAGTGCTCGCCAATGGCTCGAGCAGTTTAGGGAGGCTGTTGAAGCATCCGAAGACATGCTTGATGAGTTGGAGTACAAAAAACTGGAGGATATGGTGAAAGACCGAGATGAGGCGGGTGGATCCGCTTCTTGTTCAAAGAAGAGAAAACGATCTACTATCAATGATGATACTTTGGAGAGGTTGAAGGAGGCTGTAGCAATGTTGGATCAGGCTGCTAAAGGTGTGGAGAATCTCCTTCAAGCTGCCACTGTTCTAGGTATTCGTGATCTTTCTGAATCACGACAAGAAACCTGTAAAGTTTTAAGTCGCGAAACTACTTCCTTTTTAGTTGAAAGAGAGTTGTTTGGCCGGGAAGTTGAGAAGCATAAGATAATTGATTGGCTAAAGCGACCAACTGATGTCTGCCTCTCTTCGTTTGGTATTGTCGGGGTGGGTGGACTAGGAAAGACCACCCTTGTACAATTTGCATATCAAGAGATGCGCGGGTCGAATCATTTCGACAAAACAATTTGGGTTTGTGTTTCTACTAACTTCAATGTTGAAGATATAACGAGAAAGATGCTTGGTGAACTAGGAGAAAATAATTGTTATAATAAACCATTAAATGCGCTTCAAGAGACCTTGAAAGAAAATATACATTTAAAGAAAATTCTTCTCGTTTTAGATGATATATGGGATGATGAGAAAAGGAGCGACTGGGACCAACTGATTGCTCCTTTGAGGTTTGTACAAGAAGGTAGTAAAATCATATTTACTACTAGAATGAAATCAGTGGCAGACTTGCTTGCAAGTGTGATAAGTACAGAGCATGAATCTCTATCATTGCAAGGTTTAGGAAAGCAAGAGTTGCGATTGCTCTTTCAGAGCTATGCATTTCGTGGTTTTAACCTTGACAATCATAGAGATTTGCAAGCAATTGGAGATCAAATGCTAAAAATGCTTCGAGGTAGTCCATTAGCAGCAAAGGTGATCGGAAGCTTGCTGAATTCACGTATGGACCACCAGTATTGGAGAAGAGTTTTGAATCACGGGTCTCTATTTAACTTAGAGCAAGCAAAGGATGTGGTGGAGGTTTTGAAATTGAGTTACTATCATTTACCCGCAAATTTGCAGGTATGCTTTAGATTTTGTAGCATATTTCCTCAAGATCATGAGTTTGATAAAGATGAGTTGATCAAAATGTGGATCTGTTCTGGATTTGTCCGGCAACAATCAAGTCAAGAAGAAAGGCCAGAAGATATTGGAGAAGATTACTTCAATCTTCTTTTAAGGAAGTCATTCTTTGAATATGTTGAACCATGGAAAGGTGAAAGGAGATATGTTATGCATGATTTGGTGCATGAGTTGGCCCAAAACTTTTCCTATGGAGAATGTTGTAGAATAGAATCTAATGATAAATCAATTACCATACCTACCACTGTACGACATGTTTATGTAGCTGAACCTGAAATGAAAAAGGTCTCCCATCTTGAAAATTTACGCAGCTTGGTTGTAACCACTTATTCGGATCCATTTGTTCTTCCAAGTAATTTAATTAAGAAAAGTTTACGTTTATTGAAAATATGTGGATCCGAATACCTGTCCGAAAACACAGAAATGCCCAAAGAGATAAGATGTTTGGTACACCTTCGCTACCTGTCCGCAAAGGGAGCTGGACCTTGTTATGTCATTGATGAAACGTTCAAGTACTTCCTCCTTGCTTCGGTTTACGAACTTTATCATTTGCAAGTACTAGAAATTCCAGGATATAATGAGGATGTGATATATTCAGCAATGGAAACAACTGGAATAACCAATCTAGTTAGTTTGCGTTATATGAGGCTTCCAAAGGAGATAATGCAAACCATTCATGGAGTCGACAAGCTGACATCTCTCCAAGAGTTAACCTTTTTTGTTGGACATGAGAGTGGTCAACATATAAATGAACTGGGCACACTAAAGAACCTCCGACATCTGTCTCTTGAAAACATTGAGAATATTGAGGATTATACTGAAGCTAAGAGTGCCAACCTATTAGGGAAGAATAATCTCATATCGCTCTCCCTGAAATGGACCTCAGAGAGCAATCCTATTCACCATGAGAAAATCATTGATTACCTCCAACCCCCTCCCAGTCTCATGGAATTGACAATTAACAATTATAATGGTCAAAGATCTCCTAATTGGATGGAGGATTCACCGCCTTTAAACCTATCATCCCTCAAATTACTTAATTGTCCTCTTTGGAAAAACCAATTATTTTCTGGGGAAATACCATATTTGAAAATTCTTCATATACGTGATTGTCTAAATATGGACAGGTTACCTGATGTGCCACTCTCTCTAATTGAATTCCGAATTAGTAATGTGGGCTTGACTTCTCTTCCAGCTTTGTACCAAAATTCTGGTAATAACACTCCTACACCATTATCCCTAAAATCATCACTGAGAGTAGTGGAGATAGAAAGGTGCCCCAACTTAGTATCCTTGCATGGATTTCTGCAGCAAGACAACCTAGGTTTGCAAGCTATCGAGGAGATGGTAGTCAGAGGTTGTGTGAATCTCGTACATCTACCAATGGATGCATTTTGGAAATTTGTATCGCTACAGATATTAACAATAATTGATTGCCCAATGCTAATGGCAATTGATAACCAGAGCACCCTCCTTCCCATGGCACTCAAATACCTTTCAATAAAAAACTGCGGTAAAGTTGATGAGCCACTGCTGGAATCAGCATCAAGCCTTCCTACTCTCACTGATCTTCGGATTTATGAATGTGCAAATATTTCTCGTATTCCCTCCTCAGAAAATGCATTCAGATCTCTCAATTTGCTAGATATAAAAGGATGCAAGAAGCTCGTTGAACATTCATCTAGGGAACAAACACATGGTGCCGACCGAGGAAGTAGCTTGGCTTCTTTAAAGATCAAGGAACTTTACATTGATAACCTCTCTCTCCTTCTCATTGAACCACTAAGAAGCCTAAGCTTTGTTAGCGACCTATATGTTTCCCGTAGTTCATGGATGGAAGCTTTGCTTGAGCAATGGTTTCTGCAAAACAGCTGTACCCTCAAGAGGTTGACTCTCTGGGAAGTGACAAATCTTAATACATTGCCAGCTACAATGGGGAGACTCACTGTGCTTGAAATGCTGAAAATCAATGGGGCTGATTTGCTGGAGGAGCTTCCGGAGTTACCTGCTTCTCTAAGGTGTTGAAATTAACAACACCGAAGGCCCAAGCCCAATAATCTATTCTAGATTATTCAAGTTACTTGGTCAAAGTTATTGCTTGGTCAAAATACACTAGAAAGTTTCTTTAATATTAAAAGAGATCAAGTCCAATCTATAAATTCAAGAAGTTTCTAACCGACTTATATAGTCGGTAATATGGAATATCCTAGAAAGTGCTTTTGTAATATTTTATATTAAAAAGCTTCTAGACTTTGACTATCATGTATAATCCAGAATTGTGTAAACCGACATAACCAAAGTCGGTAGAAACAAAAAAGTAAAATCTAGAAATATCTATTGAGTAGTATATATATAGGTGGTATAGTATGGAATGAAATGTGTGAGAAAATAAAAACAAGCTTTGTACTCCTCTTGTGTAATAAAAAATATCAAGTTCTGTAAACTCCTCTCTTTTACCATCCACAATCCGATTACAATTTCCAACATTTGGTATCAGAGCATCAGGTTCGAATAAGAAGTTAGCGAAGTAGACAAGGGCGTTCGTAAAATATAAGAAGCATCACGAGTCGATGTCTTCAGGAGGCGCAACCATGGCGCAATCGACGGTTCCCATTTTAATGGGAGAAAACTACGACATGTGGAAGATCAAGATGCGGACGCTGCTGCTTTCGCAAGGATTGTGGGATATAGTCAATAAATATTCTACGGTGCCGACTACGGGAGTTTTGACGCCGGAGCAGAAACAAGAACAAATGAACGATGCGAAGGCCTTGTTTCTAATTCAACAAGGTGTTGCCGAAAGTTTGTTTCCGCAGATAAGTGGGGCTACCACATCCAAGAAGGCATGGGAAATTTTGAGTGAGGAATTTGAAGGCTCCGAAAAGGTGAAAGCGGTGAAATTGCAAACTCTAAGAAGACAATTTCAAAACCTTCAAATGAAGGAGTCTGAGAAGATCAAGGAGTACTTCTCCCGAGTCATCGAAATTGTAAATCAAATGCGGAAGTATGGCGAAGACATTTCAGATCAGAAGGTAGTCGAAAAAATTTTAATTAGCCTCACCGACAAGTACGACTACATCGTTACGGCGATAGAAGAATCGAAAGATCTATCGACACTTTCGATTCAACAATTGATGAGCTCATTGGAGTCACATGAAGAAAGAAAGCTCCAACGCGAAGTAAATTTGATGAAGGACGCATTCCACTCCAAGCTGAGCTTTAGACCTCAAGATAGCCCCACGAGTCAACAAAATATCCAGAATGAAGGCGGTGCGAGACAAGTTGCAGAAAAGAAGATGACACAAAAAGAGAAATCTTCGGGTACGAGTCATTCAAAATTCTGGTGCGACATTCACAAATGGTCGAATCACAGTACTTCCCAGTGCTGGTCGAAAAAGGTTTGCAACAATGTAAGAAGCTTGGCCACGTCGCAAGAGTGTGCAGAACAAGAGTAAGCAACCGAGCAAACTTCATAGAAGAAAAGGAGAGTCACGAAAGTATTTTCTATGCGTGCCACTCAGCCAAAGAAGAGAAGGGCGATATATGGTTTCTTGACAGCGGCTGCACGAACCATATGACCGGCAACCATGAATTATTCCGACATATCGATACTTCATTTCAGACGAAGGTACGCATGGGAAATGGCGCTCTTGTTCAAGCAAAAGGCAAAGGAAGTATTGCCATACAAACCAAGATGGGTCAGAAATTCATCCGAGATGTGCTGCTAGTTCCGGACCTAAAACAAAATCTACTGAGTGTGGGGCAACTTGTTCAAAATGGGTACGCAGTTCATTTTGAAGATGGAGGCTGCAAAATTTTTGATTGGAAAAATAAAAATCAAGTAATAGCCAAAATAGAAATGGAAAGATCAAGAAACTTTCCATTGCAAATAAGTTACGCTCCACATTTGGCATTAAGAAATGAAGTGGTCGGCGACTCTGAGCTTTGGCACAAGAGGTTTGGTCATCTTAATTACAGAGCCTTAAAGTTATTAAAAGAGAAGGAAATGGTCCGAGGGCTACCATTAATAGAAGTAAATTCCAACACATGTGAAGGGTGTATCTTCGGCAAGCAACACCGAGCATCATTTCCTAGTGGAGAAGCATGGCGAGCACGAGCACCTCTAGATCTGGTCCACACTGACATATGCGGAAAGATGCAAACCCAATCGCAAGGACAAAGCTGGTATTTTTCACTCTTTGTTGATGACTATACAAGAATGGCATGGGTATATTTTTTGAAAGAGAAGTCGGAGGCCTTTGAGGTGTTTAAAAAGTTTAAGGCCATGGTGGAGAACCAGAGCGATCGAAAAATTAAGGTGCTGCGAAGCGACCGAGGTGGAGAATTTACCTCAAAGAAATTCACCAAGTTTTGTGAGGAGCATGGCATTAGAAGGCAGCTGACGACACCTTATACTCCTCAGCAAAATGGAGTAGCTGAAAGAAAAAATCGAACGATTGTTGAGATGGCCAGAGCGATGCTCAAGGAAAAAGGTATGCCTAATACTTTCTGGGCTGAAGCCGTGAATACGGCGGTCTATATTCAAAATAGAAGTCCCACAAAGTCGGTTCCAAACCGGACCCCATATGAAGCTTGGAGTGGTGTCAAGCCGGAGATCGGTCACATGAAGGTCTTTGGGAGTATGTGTTATGCACATGTACCGACTCAAATTCGATCCAAGTTTGATGATAAAAGTGAGAAATGCATATTTGTTGGCTACGCCGATGGCACGAAGGGATACCGGTTATATAGCTTGGAGAGGAAGAAGCTAATAATAAGCAGAGATGTGGTGTTTGAAGAGAATGCTTCCTGGAACTGGGAAGAAGAGAAGATTCATAGAAGTCAATCAGTGCCAACTATTATCACACTAGATCAGCCGATCATTCCTACAATCGAGCCGCAAGAGCAAGGTGGTACACAAGGTCAAGACGGGTCAAGTTCAAGCACTACTTCAAGTCCAAATTTGAGCTCGACTTCTAGCCCAAGAGCCGGAGAAGATTTAACTACATCAGAGTCACCTCCTAGGCGAGTAAGATCTTTAACTGAAATTTACGAGACATGTAATTTCTCAATTGTTGAACCTCAAAGCTTTGAAGAGGCCGAGAAGCATGAAAATTGGACAAAAGCCATGGATGATGAAATCCACATGATTGAGAAGAACAACACTTGGGAGCTTGTAGATCGACCAAAAGATCGTGAAGTCATTGGAGTTAAATGGATCTACAAGACGAAGTTAAATCCCGACGGCTCGGTTCAAAAGTACAAGGCAAGGCTTGTGGCAAAAGGCTTCAAACAAAAGCCCGGCATTGACTATTACGAGACATATGCTCCAGTAGCAAGGCTAGAGACAATAAGAACAATTATTGCTCTAGCAGCTCAAAAGAAGTGGCGATTATATCAACTCGACGTTAAATCAGCATTTTTGAATGGCTACCTGGAAGAAGAAATCTACGTGGAGCAACCACAAGGATTTTTAGTTCAAGGGGGAGAGAATAAAGTATACAAGTTAAGAAAGGCATTGTATGGACTCAAGCAAGCACCAAGGGCGTGGTACAGTCAGATTGACAAGTACTTTACGAATAAAGGTTTTGAGAAGAGCAAGAGCGAGCCGACCTTATACGTTAAGAAAGAGGTACTAATATTTTAATTGTTTCATTATATGTTGATGATTTGATCTATACGGGCAACAATGAGAAGATGATGGAAGAGTTCAAGAAGGATATGATGGAGACATATGAGATGAGCGACCTCGGCTTGCTGCATTATTTTCTGGGAATAGAAGTATGCCAAGTTCCTACTGGTATATTTATATTCCAGAAAAAGTATGCAGAAAACATTTTGAAGAAATTCAAAATGCAAGATTGCAATCCAGTGGCGACCCCCTTGATGTCGAACGAAAAACTGAAGTTAGATGATGGAGCAAAGAAGGCAGACCCAACAATCTATAGAAGTTTAGTCGGAAGCTTGCTATATCTCACTGCCACACGACCCGACATTATGTTTGCTGCAAGTCTGCTATCGAGATACATGAGTAGCCCAAGCCAAATAAACCTAGTTGCTGCAAAAAGAGTCTTACGATATGTTAAAGGCACAAAAGACTACGGAATATGGTACAAACAGATTGAAGACTCTAGACTAATCGGCTACACGGATAGCGACTGGGTCGGATGCCTCGACGATATGAAGAGCACATCAGGGTATGCATTCTCATTTGGTTCTGGTATTTGCTCTTGGTCAACAAAAAAGCAGAGTATAGTCGCACTATCATCAGCAGAAGCCGAATATGTAGCAGCAGCTCGAGCGGTGACACAAGCCATTTGGTTAAGAGAATCATTCAAGATGTTGGTGAGAAGCAACAAGAGCCGATAACAATATATTGTGACAGCAAGTCGGCAATAGCAATCAGCGAAAATCCAATAAGTCATGAAAGAACCAAACACATTGCGATTAAGTATCACTACATCCGAGAAGCAGTCGAGCAGCAAGAAGTGAAATTGAAGTTCTGCCGCACAGATCAACAACTCGCCGATATCTTCACAAAAGCACTATCTAAAGAGAAGTTTGTGCGCAACCGAGAATTAATTGGCATATCAAAATTTAAAGAGATTCAAGTCGGTGTTGAGGGGGAGTGTTGAAATTAACAACACCGAAGGCCCAAGCCCAATAATCTATTCTAGATTATTCAAGTTACTTGGTCAAAGTTATTGCTTGGTCAAAATACACTAGAAAGTTTCTTTAATATTAAAAGAGATCAAGTCCAATCTATAAAATTCAAGAAGTTTCTAACCGACTTATATAGTCGGTAATATGGAATATCCTAGAAAATGCTTTTGTAATATTTTATAGCATCTAGACTTTGACTATCATGTATAATCCAGAATTGTGTAAACCGACATAACCAAAGTCGGTAGAAACAAAAAAGTAAAATCTAGAAATATCTATTGAGTAGTATATATATAGGTGGTATAGGCTTATGTATGGAATGAAATGTGTGAGAAAATAAAAACAAGCTTTGTACTCCTCTTGTGTAATAAAAAGATATCAAAGTTCTATAAACTCCTCTCTTCTACCATCCACAATCCGATTTCAATTTCCAACATAAGGGAGTTATCTATCTCTAGGGGTTATTTGCTGGAGGAGCTTCCAGATTTACCTGCTTCCCTAAGTTCATTACATATCTGGGGTGTAAGCTCTCTGAAGTCATTGCCTGCTACAATGGCGAGACTCACTGCCCTGCAAATTCTAGATATTTGGAATGCTGATTTGCTGAAGGAGCTTCCGGAGTTACCTGCTTCTCTAAGGTTCTTAAATATCAATGGTGCAAGGTCTCTGAAGTCATTGCCTGCTACAATGGGGAGACTCACTGCCCTACAAAGTCTAGCAATTTCGAAAGCCGAATTGCTTGAGAAGCTCCCGGAGTTACCTGCATCTCTGGAATGTAAGAGAATTGAAGGCCGTGGTGGCCGATTGCTCTGAAACGTAAGGACACTCTACTTTATAATAGACCCGCAACTCATGTTGCAAAAACAAAACCATCTAGAAATCAAGAAAGTTGATTTGCTGGAGGAGCATCCGGGGTTACGTGTTTCTCTAAAAAATAAGTCCATTAAAAGCCGTGGTGGCAGGTGGCTTCTTTGAAACACTCTGTATTAATAAGGTACTTTCTTTTCAAATTTATTCAATAAATTAAATGCTCTTGCAATAGATTTGGTTTTTTTTTTTATCAGTAAGATATTCTTATTTGTGACTCATTCCTACACAGACAAGTCCATTAAAGGCCGTGGTGGCAGGTGGCTTCTCTCAAACACTCTGCTTTCATAACAGAAATAAATCAGATACATGCGGCAGGATAATGCTTCATAAGTTACCAACCCCGTATAAATAAGGTACTTTCTTTTCCAATTTTTTTGAATAAATTAAAGGATCTTGCAATAGATTTGTCTTTTCTCTTTTTATCAGTAAGATATTCTTATTATCAGAGGAATGGAGAAGGACACGAGTACCCTCAAGTGGTTGAAATTACTACAGTACCTTCCCAGGTATATATCTGACCTTGTTTCTTTATTTAAATTTCAGATTTTAACTCTCCCTATGTCTAAATGATATAGCTCGGATAAAAGTAGGGGGGTTAACAATAAAATATTGAACGATATAGCAGTACCTGTTTGGTTTTCATACCACTAGTGTTTCTTTGCCTTTAATTGGTACCTGTTGTTTGGTTTACATACACTAATTATTTACCAAACTTGCATACTGGACCTCTTTGAGGGCTCTTAATTAATATTTTCCCTTGATGGATACAAGTGATGACCGGTTGAAACAGTCATCGAACTGCAGCTGGAAGTGCAAAATCAAAGCAGAGGGGCTGCAGCGCAATTTAATTAAGTTCAAAGGAAAGTAGTCCAAAATTGCCACAGAGGGGCTGCAGCGCAAATTTAATCCAGCTGAGGAGATGAATGAGGTTAGACTATCAAATGAAAAAAAAAAATAAACAATATCAAGCATTCATTAACTACCTACGTACAGAGGTATTGGATTTTCATTAACTTGTTTCATTTTCAGATTAATATTCTGATTAAAGATTGTGGACCGTCCAATTGTAGTGATTTTTTACCCATCTAAAAAAATAGTAAAGAAATCTTAAAAATGTAAAATTTGGCCTTGAAGTACATTTTCATATGAAGATCATGTTGAGCTGTTCCAATCGATAATTTGTTGTTTGAAAATGGGGATGTGGATCCATAGTACGGACCGATATATGTGCGCTATGCATAGTACCATGGCCTCCTAGAAAAATATCCTGGTCCATATTCAGTTGAAAAGGACGAGGCAACAAAAATTTTGCAATGCTCCAAATAAGTCTGGAAAAAGAAAATTAAATGAGTGAGAATTTATATATGGAATCGTTTATATTTGGTTACTAACTTTGATTAATGACTAATGCATCTAGAAGGTTGCAAAAAAGGGCCCTGAGAAGCTAAGGCGAGAAAGAGAAGAAGAAGAGCTAGAAAGGCTATAAAGAGAAGGTGGGTTGTTGTTTTTAATTGCGATCTTAACTTTCAATATTTTTTGTTACTGAATTTTAATTGCGATCTTTTGTTCTTTATTGTTATTTTTTATTTTTTGGCATTTAAACAGAAAAGGCGAGGCTGCAAGCAGAGGCAAAAGCAGCTGAGGAAGCAAGGAAGCGGGCTGAAGCACCAAGAAGGTGGGTTGGTGGCAATGATTCGTGTAAACCGCATCACTACTAGTCTGTATGTGGCTCTGTCGGAGTACAAGGACGACATGAGGGTACTTCTCACTTGATTTATCTATTCTCCATCTTCATTTTCTTTTGAAGCAATTTTTGTTCCTTATTTATAAGAACTCCATACTGCTTTTGAACTAGGTGTCTGTTACCTGTCATTTGTTGCAGTATCCTGGTTATTGTACCAGACAACGGCTGGTTGGTGATTTGCAGAATTTTAGCCCAAAGACTTGACTGAATATCCAAAATTAGGAATTGTCGATAGTATAATTAGACAAAATATTTGTTTGACAAAATGGTACCAGTATAATTTTTTTGACAAAATGGTACCAGCATAATTGTTTGACAAAATGGCACCACATAAAACAAGTTTTTTTCCGAATAAAATCCATGTTTCATATTCGATTCGGTCGATTTTTACTGATTCATCTGGTTTCCATTTTATGATTAACTTACTGATTCTGCTTCCAATTCCAATTTTCATTGCAATGGCTGATAAGCGGCTTGGCTAATTTGCATGTTGATAATTGTTAAAGAGTGAGGCTATGGTGCTATGCATAGCACGGATTGGTCCATGCTACGGCTCAATATTTGAGTTTTCAAAATCCTAACGGTCGATCCAAACCGTTCAACATGATTATAAAATGAACATGTACTTGCAAACCAAATTTTACATTTTTTCGAATTTTTTTACTATTTTTTTAGATAAGTAGAAAATCACTGTTTTTGGATGGTCCAGAATTTTCAGATCAAGTGATTTTCTACCTTATCTAAAAAAATAATAAAAAAATTCGAAAAAATATAAAATTTGGTTTGCAAGTACATATTCATTTTATAATCATGTTGATTGGTACTATGATATGATTAAATAAAGTGAACAAATAATACTTGAACAAAATACTTGAACAAATAATATGATTAAATAAAAGTGAAACCAGAGTCTTACCAACATGCATGTTGAGAATTTGGGAGTAATTTATGATAGACAAGTCCGACCATATCCAATTTAATTTTGATAGACAAGTCTTTATGTAAGCACTGCTTCATGAGTCCGCATTTTCTAAAAATATTTATAATCTCAAGTTTTAAAGCCGTTAATGAGTCAAACTATTTTTATAATGCATTGTTGTTTGCTTATGCTTTTGAATTCGGTCATTATGTTAATGCATTACTTTAATGATCTTTGTTTCCTTCAAATATTTCTTAAAAATTTACATGTAAAAAAGAGGCCCGCTCTCACCAGTAGAAATTCCCAAACAACAAATTCTGAAAATATTGTTATACGGAGTATAAAAATATCATCAAGTGTACTTTTCTTATTTTGCAGTTCTTAATTATTTTCAATATAAAATATTGCCGACATGTGTTTTATGTTTTAAAATCTTAAAATGTATGAGAGTAAAAGTTGTATTGATGTTTTTCTTATTTTTGTTCAACTATTTATGTTCAAGAATTAACCAATTTTATAAACAAAATACCACATATAAAGCATATATTTTTTTTTAAATACAATGAACAAAAAAATAAATGTAGTTAGCATCAACATAACATTTAAATAAATAAATTTGTATATAATCTTATAAAATTCACAATCCTAAAAAATCGAACAAAAAAGTATAGTATGTATCTTACTGCATAATTAGAGATATATAAAATAATTGAAAAAGTAAAGAAATTATTATGTAGTTTTTACATTCTAAATTTAATATTGAAATGAATTATATTTATAAAAAGGTTTACACTTATCATCTTTAATAATTTTAGAAAATAATTTTTTGATGGTTAAATAATTGAGAAACTAAGCATATGTTTATGTTGTAGGGAAGTCACTTGTGATTACTAAACAATTTAATAAAGAGGGAGAACAATGCTTTTACTTTTGATCAATATATAAAATATATTTGTTTTACCAACTCATATAATGATAAGAACTTTTATTTGTTTTTTTTTTAATTACTCTAATACTTTAAAATATATTATATATAGTTTCTACTAACATAATTAATGAAAATGTCTCATAATTAAATATATAGGATGAGTCGTTATGTGAGTTATGCTTAATATAACAGGGATGTTTAACCTAACACGAATATATATACACACACTTATGGACATCCACGTTTTCCAGCAAATGAATATTATGTGTGCAAGCAGAAGTTGTATGATCAATATCTATACTGTTGACCAGGATTCAAGCGATTTCTGCCAAGACAATGCAGAAATGAATGAATATCAAAATTTTGTGAATTTAGGGGCAATATGTGTAGCAATTTCTATACTGTTGTCACTTCAGGACACCTCCATTGTTAAAAATGAAGGGCATTGGACAAAAAGAGTAAATAATAATCAGTTGGAGCATATGTTAAAAAAATTAACTAAACCTATTGTCTCAATCGTTAGTTACGTACATATCTTATTTGTATACACTGTAAGAAACCAAATTAATGATTTTGTTCTTTCTATTGCATAGAATTTTTTTTCCATATATCCGGTTTTTTATTAAATATTTGATACATTAAAATAAATATTTCTCCTTTTATCTCATCATACACCTTGATCGCCATTTTAATTATCTCTTCACACACTCTCTCTCTTCAATAACCTTATTTTTTTAGTTTCGATCCGGACCGTTTGATCAGAAAGTCAGGTCAATCCAGCCCGTAGTGGAATGCACGGGTCTTTAATATTCTTGTTAGAGCAGATTGGGCGGTCCGGATGAAAACTAAAAAGTTGGATTATTTAGGGATCCGAATTCTGAATGTAGTGGATTAGTGGGCTTTGTCGGTAGATCTAGATCTTCTATGGCAAAATGAAGCTTCCTTCCATCTATTGTTTTTTTTAAATTCCAAGTTACCAAGAGTCCTGTAGTCTGTAGATCTATGTTACCCGACACTTTAGATATTACTCCATACCAGTATCGGACACGTATCGGATACGGATACGGATACGATACGCACCCGATACATATCAGGTACTGTCATGTCCCGACAACAGGACATACAACCCGCCGCGCTTATCAGCGCAAGGCGATCATATTCTGAATTACAACATATACATAAATAGATTACCAATGACACATAATTGAACCACAATACATGAAGTAAATTTCTTAAGTCTAATTTGTTTTACATGTCTCAAAGCAAGACAAAATGAATCTGCTATAGTTTATATACGTACAATTGGAGTACCATAACAGATTCGTTTGAGGAGAAATATAAACAAAGTACTTATGTTTGTGGCAACCACCGCAATCATTCGTTCTGACATCTCACTTTCGTCTCTTGGGCTTTGTACCTGGAACCCACAAAGTGGAACGGTGAGAGATTGAAATCTCCTAGTGCAGTATTCAGTTTCAGTTGAGTTATCTCCAGACCCGACCAACAGAAACTAAAACAACACCAAGCACCAAAAATATAGAATACAATAATAATATAAGAACCAAAGAATCTAAGTTACCAACTATAATCAGTCAAGAAACAAAAATATAAGTTCACTTTAAGAAATGTTCAAATACTGCGAAAGAAAATCAGCAAGCTAGAGAAACAATTGATAGCTATAACAATCAAGCATAACGAAATATTATAATATGCAATGCTCATGTGCAATAGACTTGAAAGTTCAATCTGTTGTGCAACCCTATCGTATAATCATGCTTTACTCAAGACTATTCATGATAGAATAAAATATCATTATATTAGGTAACAATTTTGGTATTAACAATATCTTGGTCATGCGCTACAAGTACAACGCCTACATGACCCCGGTCATGCGTTACAAGTTCAGTGCCCGCCTACATGACCGTCAAGATTCAGGTGTGAGGTTTAACCAAGTATATACAAGACTCCGATCACGCGTTACCACGAATATGGCGCCTGCACAATTTCTGTTATGGGCCATAACCTGAAATTATGTGCTAACCCCGAATACGGCACCTACATGACTAAAGTTATGCGCTACAAGTTCAGCGTCTACATAACCGAGTCATGCGCTACCACGAAAATGGCGCCTATGCAATTTCTGTTATGCGCTACAAGTTCAGCACCTACATAACCGAAATTGCATGCTTACCCCAAATACGGTGCATACATGATTGTCCGATTTCAGACTTGTAGTTCTTTAACACATTTCATTTAAAACAAGTAAATAGTTCATATCATGCTATGTGTCATGCAAAAGTTTTACTTCAACTCGTGCCTTATATCATTTATAGATATGCAATGCAACTAAAACACTTGATGAAAATCAGGTCATGTTTCAACCAAATTCTAAATTGAACATCTTACTTTAATTTTAGATTTTTGCTATAAAAAGATATGATCATGCATCTTGATGCTCTAAATCTAAAAATATAACACTAGCACATACTACAATCTTATTTTTCCACTAAACACATCAAGTTATGTCACAATTCAATTCTAGAATATATGTTCATGCTCCATATGACAACTCATACATTCATGCTATGCAATTCAAAAGCACATTCAAGAACTTAATTACAACTAATTAGCAATCGAGCAAACAAGCAAGCAGCAACAACAAGCAATGAAATTGACAAGCAAACAACAACAATAAAATAAGTTAGAGGAATCTGAGAATAACTCGAAACTTGCACCTTAGCATTGTCAGGCACAATGATTAAAGCGTCGCTACAGTATGGACATGTTCGGGCACAATGATTCAGCTGTGTAGGGTCAGTGCCTATACCAATTAACAAGATTGATCCAGTAGTTCAATAGTGTCCTCAATTAATTCATTTAACTACAACTCACAGAAATTTCCAAATTCTTGAGTGAGGCTCAGTCAAGAATAAAAAAAAGGGTTTCAAATTCATTTTTGATATAAATATATATATCACCAAGTTCCTTTTTCATCGACTTAAAGCCATAGGAGTTAGGTCACGCAGATCATACAAAAGTCTAACATGAATTAAATTAAGCTTTTGAGCAAAATTACTCTCTTCTAGTTTTCTACCTTAGAAAGGTACAAATATAACAACCACTAGAATGAGACAATCAAGTTAATTAGCAACAAATCAAGTTAGCAACAAGTTAGCAACAAATTATGGAATCAATTTTACATGTGTTATTCCTTTGCCCTTATGCCAAATCAGTTTGGCTGGAGGTAGCCCGAATCTTGACGAGGAAAATTTTCAAACCTGGTAAGACGGTGTCTAATACCATTTATCAATCATGGCAAATGGTCAAGCAGAAGGGTAATATGCCTCAAAAAGAATGGATGACCAGGTTTATATGTGTAACGTGGGGGATCTGGAAACAGCGCAATGCTGTAATATTCAGAGATCACTCTTTACCTCCAAACCTGATTGCTGACAGATGCTGCCAACAGATGGAACAATGGCTCAAATTGTGTTAAAAAGTTGCCTCTTCTTTTGTTTTATATAGAATAGTAATAATAATTGTTTATTGTATTGGAATTCGGGGTTAAGAGAGGTTAAGAGATGCCTGTTGCATGGCACAAGCTGCTAGAAAACTTAGAAGAGTGGTTGTGCGCATGTGCACAAGGGATATGCTGTGATAATCTCAGAAATCACAATGATGTAATTTGATCTACTTTAAATACATTTCACTTGTCAGCCTCTGACAAGCTTTCAAAAAAAAGATATTAGGAATACATCAATTGAGGTGTAAGTTTGGGACTACAGATCGACTTTCTAAGTTGTCCAAACTTGATTATCTCAATTCCAAGACTTATAGTAGTAATCTTTTATATTTAACAAGTTTGCCAGAAAACCTATATTGAATTCAAATTCAAGACTTTTAAATTTCTTCACCATCAATTTCAAGTTACGCAAAATGGTTAGAATTCAAGAATGACTCACAATTTTGATCTGTTGGTCAATTACAATTTGCTACAATTCAACATTGTTCCATCAAAAGGAAGGACAACCCTAAGACAAATTTTCTGGTCGGGAAAGTAATAAGTCATGGAAACAAAGCAGTTTCTCAAAAAGGAGATCGTAACCAACGAAATTTTCAAGGAGAATGAACAAAGAATTTACTCACAAAATCCCAAATTGTAAGTTGATAACACGCCATGGCTCGGAATCAATCAACCAAGCGAACTCCTATCCTTTAATTTTCCTATGTTGTCGTCCATTTTTATTCTTTTCTTTTACTTTTTCCACAACCGCTCTTCTTCTTTTCTGTTAGTTAATGTTATTTCTATGACGATATGTTTGATGAAGAAGGGAGCCCAAACAAATAGAAAATACAGGTATCATCTTACTTTGAAATTAATGACTAATGAAATATGTCTACCAGTAGAAGAAGTTAGAGAGCTTCACGTAAGATTAAATAATTCTATCAATAATCAATTAGCTAGGTGGAGATCCCCACTACTTGAGAGCTTCATGCTTAACAGGTCGGACTATTGTGCATATGTGTTTGAGCATTTCCAGCCTGATATTAGCTCGCCTGATCAGCTGGTATCGTTTAATGCTGGAGGGAAGAGTCTAGACATTCGATGAAAGAAAGTGAAGGAGAGAAGAGTCTAGACATTCCTCCTCTGTCCTGTTAGAGGGTAAATTAGTCAATCTGGTTTTCAATACAAGGTTATTAATTGATTAAATAAAGAAAAGGGTATATAAGAAAGGATTTTAAATTTTGATGTTTTTTATGTTTTGATGGGGATATTGAATATTTTGAAAATTTTGATGGGTACACCGGCAATTAACCCTTTTATATAATACTTCCAACCATTCTAGCTTAGAGAAATTTCAGCTATAGAAAATTTTAGTGGAACGTGTTAGGTGGGTAAAAGATAGTGGACAGGTGTCACCATGAAAGTTCGGTACAAAAGAACTCACCTCTTTTGTTTATTTATTTATATATTATTACTGATTTGCACTAAACCCATACTTATTTAGGGAATTAAACTTTAATAATAAAATACTAAGTTTCCAATATATATATCGTTGAATAAATTTCAAAACATGTTAAACTGAAATGAAACATATATAATCACTTATAATTGTACAAATTAAATTTAAAATAGCTCTTCATATTAATTTGCAAAAATTCAAAAATAATCTCTACATATTATAACGACATATTATAACTACTTTATAATTATTTCTTCAATTACATGTTTCACTTTTAAGTCAAATAAAATTTTCAAATCAAAAGTTGGGATGTTACAATATGCAACAATCATATTTTCTGGTTAAAAATTGTAAAAATGGTTGGTCTTTATGAATCTAGTTTGAAAGTTCTACGTAATTATAATATAGGATTTCTGCTGTATTTAAAGACGAGACAACATTTTTAAAAACTCAATTAACTCAATCTTACAATGAGAAATATTTACATTTAAAAATTTTAAATCATTTATTCTAAATTATTTGTAGTTTGAAAATAATTTTGGAATTTAGGAATAACCGCATAGATGCGTTTTATAGTATGCATGGATTCTTAAACGGGGTGGGGAAGCAGAGCTCTTCCCGGCTCCTCAAAAGTGATAACCGTAGGATTTGTGACGCGATTCCCACAGGTTCTTCAGGGGCAGAAACTAGAAAATAAAGATTGAGGGTTGAAGAATTAAATATAGTGTAATTTCAAATTATAAAGGGGGCTAAAAGATATTAATTTCATATAAAAGTTATAAAATTTAATAGACCAAATTACAAATTTTCAAACTATATGGGGTGCTTAGCACCCTTTCCCCACCACTATGTTCCACCCCTGATGTAGGATCTGATGTAGGCCTACGGCCAAGAGGAAACCAAAAAAAAAAAAATGTTCCACCCCTGAGGTTCTTAATCTAATCTCTTACACAGTTTTCACTCACCATTATAGCAATACGATTAAAAGATAATAATGTAATGCGGGTCATAATTGCTCTATAATGAGTTCCAAAACATTGCTCTAGCATTTCGATTCTTAGGGGTGCACAAAAGGCTCATAATTCGTAACTCGTTTGGAATCAATCGGATTCAACTCACCATCTGACTCGAGTTGACTAATTTGGTTGACTCATGAGTCGAATCTGGGGGCAACTCAGCTCAATTTGGATTCAATGGTGGTATGTAATATATTACATAATTTTTATTTCAATTTCTTTACAAAACATAAATATTGGAAACATGTGAATTCTTCGTCTAAGATTTTAATATATAGGAAACACATTTTGCATTTAAAAATTGATAAAAGAAACAACTACCTATTGTTAAAATTGATAATTATGTTTTACATATTACACATAATAATAATTTTTTTTTATTTTTTATTGTCACGGCATGTAAATATATGAGTAACAACTTTTTTTTTTCTCTTCACCTACGGAGTAAATTAGAAATATCATTGGGTAACACTAAAGCAAGCACTAATTAGCACCTTTGTTATCTCTGTACCTTTAAATTCGAAGTATCATTGGGTAACACTAAAGTAAGCACTAATTAGCACCTTTGTGTAAAGTAAGCACTAATTGGCAGCTTTAACACAAATAAAAGAAAGGGTTCTGTCGCTTCCTGATTGGACGCTGTAAACTAAATTAATTCTCAATTCAGGGATGGGCCATGGGCTATTAACAACTGCTCTATTAAGAACACTATGTTTTGGGTTTTGTGAGAAACCCACTTCCCAATCCAAAAAAGTCTCTCTTCTTCTATAAAATTTCATTGTTTATATTAAACTAATTTGAGTTTGTCATGTGAGAACAAATGATTCATGAAGAGAGGACCCTTGTCCTTTTATTTTATGTGATACGGTTACCTACTCTGTCATCCGTCCTTTTTTTAATATACACATTTGTTTTTATTAGAATGTTTTATACATCATGAATCATTTCAAGCAATAAGTGTTCCACCAAAAAAGTGTTTCTCCCAAAATCCAATACATCATTTACTGACAGTGTGGCGGGTCACTGACGCTTCCACTTTGCCTTTACCAAATACCAATTAGTGAATTACCAACTACTTGTTTCGTATTCCTATCCTGCAGGGATTGTAACTCTGTGAATGCCACATAGCATCTGTCATTCTCCAATTAATAATGCAAAAGACTTGAGGTTTTGAAGTCAAGCTGTAGATTCAATCTATTACTGCATTCAATCTCTATTCATCTCCTCTCTTTTACAACTACATTCAATCAATCTTGCAATCTCTGTTTCCGACTCTCTGATCTCTTGCTGTAGGGTACGCTTCCAAATCTCTGTTTCTCATCTCAGCCCTCTGCTCCATCTCTTGCCATCGGGTGGGTACACGGTATATCTTTCCAAAATCTCTATTTCTCAATCGATCTGTTCTCTCAATCACCAATTTAGTACGTGTTTAAAAAAAAACAATACATTTTGCTACTTGTTATTTGTCATTCCCAAGCAACACTAGCAAGGAAAAAACAAAAATCGAAAAAAAAACCTACCGGCTTTGAGGAAGCTGCCGCAGTAGAAGAAAGAAACTTCAAGATGGCTCTATCAACCATTGTTGACTGGGTGGGGTCCGCTGTTGTCGGAGAACTTATCAGCATCAGTTTTTCGCGTGGCCATGAGCTGCCAGCCGATAGCAAAGCCGAGCTAAAGAGGCTACAGGCAGCTCTCCCCCAGATCACAGCCGTCATGGGCATTGCTGAAGCACTCAAGATGAAGCACCCGGATGCTGCCCAATGGGTCGAGCAGTTTAGGGAGGCTGTTGAAGCATCCGAAGACGTGCTTGATGAGTTGGAGTACAAGAAACTGGAGGATATGGTGAAAGACCGAGATGAGGCGGGTGGATCCGCTTCTAGTTCAAAGAAGAGAAAACGATCTACTATCAATGATGATACTTTGGAGAGGTTGAAGGAGGCTGTAGCAATGTTGGATCAGGCTGCTAAAGGTGTGGAGAATCTCCTTCAAGCTGCCACTGTGCTAGGTATTCGTGATCTTTCTGAATCACGACAAGAACCCCGTAAAGTTTTAAGTCGCGAAACTACTTCCTTTTTAGTTGAAAGAGAGTTGTTTGGCCGGGAAGTTGAGAAGCACAAGATAATTGGTTGGCTAAAGCGGCCAACTGATGTCCTCCTCTCTTCGTTTGGTATTGTCGGGGTGGGTGGACTAGGAAAGACCGCCCTTGTACAATTTGCATATCAAGAGATGCGCGGGTCGAATCATTTCGACAAAACAATTTGGGTTTGTGTTTCTACCAACTTCAGTGTTGAAGATATAACGAGAAAGATGCTTGGTGAACTGGGAGAAAATAATTGTTATAATAAACCATTAAATGCGCTTCAAGAGACCTTGAAACAAAATATACATTTAAAGAAAATTCTTCTCGTTTAGATGATATATGGGATGATGAGAAAAGGAGCGACTGGGACCAATTGATCGCTCCTTTGAGGTTTGTACAAGAAGGTAGTAAAATCATATTTACTACTAGAATGAAATCAGTGGCAGACTTGCTTGCAAGTGTGATAAGTACAGAGCATGAATCTCTATCATTGCAAGGCTTAGGAGAGCAAGAGTTGCGATTGCTCTTTCAGAGCTATGCATTTAGTGGTTTTAACCGTGACAATCATAGAGATTTGCAAGCAATTGGAGATCAAATACTAAAAATGCTCCGAGGTAGTCCATTAGCAGCAAAGGTGATCGGAAGCTTGCTGAATTCACGTATGGACCACCAGTATTGGAGAAGAGTTTTGAATCACGGGTCTCTATTTAACTTAGAGCAAGCAAAGGATGTGGTGGAGGTTTTGAAACTGAGCTACTACCATTTACCCGCAAATTTGCAGGTATGCTTTAGATTTTGTAGCATATTTCCTCAAGATCACGAGTTTGATAAAGATGAGTTGATCAAAATGTGGATCTGTTCTGGATTTGTCCGGCAACAATCAAGTCGAGAAGAAAGGCCAGAAGATATTGGAGAAGATTATTTCAATCTTCTTTTAAGGAAGTCATTCTTTGAATATGGTGAATTATGGAATGGTAAAAGGAGATATGTTATGCATGATCTGGTGCATGAGTTGGCCCAAAACGTTTCCTATGGAGAATGTTGTAGAATAGAATCTAATGATAAATCAATTACCATACCTAGCACTGTACGACATGTTTATGTACATGAACGTGAAATGGAAAAGGTCTCCCATCTTGAAAATTTACGCAGCTTGGTTGTAACCACTAATTCGTATTCATTTGTTCTTCCAAATAATTTAATTAAGAAAAGTTTGCGTTTATTGAAAATATGTGGATTCAGAAACAGTGAAATGCCCAAAGAGATAAGCTGTTTGGTACACCTTCGCTACCTGTCTGCACAGGAACCTGGACCTTTGCTCCTTGCTTCAGTTTACAAACTTTATCATTTGCAAGTACTAGAAATTCCAGGATATAATGAGGATGGGATCTATTCAGCAATGGAAACAACTCGAATAACCAATCTACTTAGGTTGCGTTATATGAGGCTTCCAAAGGAGATAATGCAAACCATTCATGGAGTCCACAAGCTGACATCTCTCCAAGACTTAACCTTTTTTGTTGGACAAGAGAGTGGTCAACGTATAAATGAACTGGGCACACTAAAGAACCTCCGACATCTGTTTATTGAAAACATTGAGAATTTAGAGGATCATACTGAAGCTAAGAGTGCCAACCTATTAGAGAAGAATAATCTCATGTCGCTCTCCCTGAAATGGACCTCAGAGAGCAATCCTATTCTCCCTGAGAAAATCATTGATTGCCTCCAACCCCCTCCCAGTCTCATGGAATTGACAATTAACAATTATAATGGTCGAAGATCCCCTAATTGGATGGAGGATTCACCGCCTTTAAACCTATCATCCCTCAAATTACTTAATTGTCCTCTTTGGAAAAACCAATTATTTTCTGGGAAAATACCATATTTGAAAATTCTTGATATACGTGATTGTCCAAATCTGGACAAGTTACCTGATATGCCACTTTCTCTTATTGAATTCCGAATTAGTAATGTGGGCTTGACTTCTCTTCCAGCTTTGTACACAAATTCTGGTAATAACACTTCTACACCATTATCCCTAAAATCATCACTAAGAGTTGTGAAGATAGAATGGTGCCCCAACTTAATATCCTTGCATGGATTTCTGCAGCAAGACAACCTAGATTTGCAAGCTATCGAGGAGATAGAAGTCAGAAGTTGCAAGAATCTCGTACATCTACCAATGGGTGCATTTGGGAAATTTGTATCGCTACAGAATTTAACAATAAGTGATTGCCCAATGCTAATGGCAGTTGATAAACAGAGCACCCTCCTTCCCATGGCACTCAAATACCTTTCAATAGAAAACTGCGGTGAAGTTGATGAGCCACTGCTGGAATCAGCGTCAAGCCTTCCTACTCTCACTGATCTTCGGATTTATCAATGTGCAAATATTTCTCGTATTCCCTCCTCAGAAAATGCATTCAGATCTCTCAATGAGCTACGTATATCAGGATGCAAGAAACTACTACAGTACCTTCTCAGCAGGTATATATCTGACCTTGTTTCTTTATTTAAATTTGAGGGATACTAACATATTTCAAATTTTAACTCTCCCTGTGTCTAAACGACATAGCTGGTCCAAAGCCCGGATAAAAGAAGGAGGGTTAACAATAAAATATTTGAACGATATAGCAGCACAATTTTCATACCACTAGTGTTTCTTTGCCTTTAATTGGTACCTGTTATTTACCAAACTTACATATTGGACCTCTTTGAGGGCTCTTAATTAATATTTTCCCTTCATGGATACAGGTGATGACCGGTTGAAACAGTCATCGAACTGCAGCTGGAGGTGCAAAATCAAAACAGAGGGGCTGCAGCGCAATTTTAATCCAGCTGAGGAGATGAATCAGGTTAGACTATCAAATGAAAAAAAAATAAACAATATCAAGAAGCAATCAGCTGAGGATATGTATAGTTATGGCATGAGATTTTGGACATAATACTGGTTATGTGCAAATTCAATTGTTTACACAAAAAACCGAACAAGTTGAGAAAGAATGTGAAAATTGAATCTATATACACATTGAAAATCATTTGACAGTTTTGCACTGTCTTACAAGAGCAGAAAATTGAGAACGCTTGTGAAAGATATTTATGGAATTTTAAGGGATAAGAATGCAAACTTTTCGTTGCTGATTGAATAGTTAACAACAATGTAATTTTATCCCTAAAATAAAAAAAAGACATGATTTTGCTACATGGCAATCTATTGAATGAAAAAAAGCCATGTTTATAGATAGAATCCAGCATTCATTAAATACCTACAGAGGTACTGGATTTTCATTAACTTGTTTCATTTTCAGATTAATATTCTGATTAGAGATTAGGGAAGCAATGGGGGGAATGCTAGGTGATTTTGTACTGGAATCATGATTCACTGGTACAGCCTTCTCTAGCAGAAGTTTATTTTGGTGTCATTGATTCTGGTAAACCGCAACCTTACGGCCTGAGTCTGTCGGAGTACAAGGACAACATGTGAGAAATCAGGCTTTACATCAGGTTAAATTTGAACCCAATTTCGGTTCCAAATTGTATACTGAAGAGGTCAAATTTGGTGAGCCCAAGGCCTAAATAAAGGTTTCAATTAAATTGGCCCACAAGATTAATTTTGGTTACAATATATATTAATATTTAATAACACTGGCATAGCGTATGCTTCTAATGCCGTTGAGAAATAAGTAAACAAAAATAATACAAGGCATACATTGCCTTCTTCCTATCTGATTACATTGCATACATAGATGACACGTGTAACTTTGCAGTCTGGCCAGTACCGGCAACACCGAGATCGGGTTTACCATCATCTGCTCCAGCACCAAAGACAGGCCCACCCAAGCCAGCCGCATCCAACTTGTTGACCGGCACCGCCGCCTCGTCCTTGTCAGACCGTATGGCCATCTTCGGTGGGTCTTCTGTGGCAGAACCCGGTGCAGTGAGGTAGGTAGTGGCCGTGAAAGACCCCTTGGGTTGTGCTCCTTGTGCACCTGATCACATTGATTTTTTTTTATTAACTGCAAAACTGATATTGTTGGAAAATAGAAATAGCAAGTACTGAAACTTGAACTGAACTAGAGTGAGATTTG
The DNA here is from genome assembly GCA_025461045.1 of Carex parvula. Classification (NCBI taxonomy): domain Eukaryota; kingdom Viridiplantae; phylum Streptophyta; class Magnoliopsida; order Poales; family Cyperaceae; genus Carex; species Carex parvula. Next base: position 497,960 of record JAJGRW010000008.1, on the reverse strand, counting down.
GTTTGTAGAAATCGAACGATAGAAAGAGAAATATGGAAAAGATTTATATGAAGAAGCTACTAGCTAAGCGATGAATTTAGGGGCAACCTGTCACATTTTACAAATGTTCCTCACGAAAGAAAGAAAGAGAGTTGACTGACACATGTCAGGTAGATTTATATGAAGAAGCTTCTTGGGTTAGTCCCTAATATGAATTTGCTATTGACATTTGCTATTAGTCCCTAATATGAAGAAGATTTATATGAATTTGCTATTGACATTTTAGATCCTTCTTGGGTATGTCCCTAAAAGAAATTTGTTCCAGAAATTATAATAGATTATCACATATGATATTTAAACTTTGGTACTCTTGTTCCTCAATATCTTGGTCAATATTGCTGATTTTTTTTACTGGTGGTCCCTACGGTTTCTTGCCAAGTGCAATTTTTTAAATTCAAATTGTATTTATTGCAATTGACGAGATCTTTTTCTCTTTTACAGATTCAGACTCAAGTAGTTCCTCACGAAGTGGTTCAGATGCCAAAGCCTCAAGCCCTCAACACTGCATGAAAACAAGGTACATTTATTGTGATTGTATTCGTTAGTGCTACTAAGCATATACTCGATGATTAAAAATTTACTGGTATATTATCTGATAGACATTTTTTCACACTTGAATCTGCAGGAAAAAGCTTCTGAGCCTGCTTCAGATCGTGAAAAAAGTAACGTAACTTTGACTGTTTTATATCTTACCAGTATAGACTGGTAACATAAAATTGCTCCGGGACTATCCTTTCTGGTGACCATTGGCGAAGAAACCAAAACAATTAAAACAAGGGAAATACCCGTGACCAATTGTTTTGTTGTACCAGTAATAACTCAGTACTGTACTGTGCATCTTAGTTAGTCTCTTCTCAACATGTCTAAATTTGTCTTGCCTTTCATATTGCAATGAGATGAGATGATAAAATTATTTACCTAATAACCATTTTATTCTTGTTATGCTTACAGACTCATCTAACGGGTCGAAACAATCAGATGTGGATGACTTGTTAAACCTAGCCAATCCTATGCTCAAATGGATGGTAAGTTTCCTCAAAAGAAAGAAAAAAAAATGAAAGTCAGCCTTCCTATGTGATATAAATCTGGGAGGATACTAAGGCCCTGTTCGGCTGCATTAGGGGAAAGGGAATGGGAACAAGAATGAAAAACTTTTGAACTGAATTTTACTGTTCACGTGGGAAAAAAAAGATTCAGTCTGAGTGAATTTTTTTTTTCCCACGTGAACAGTAATTTCGTTACTGCAGCCGAACAGGCCCTAAGTGTTATCATATCCTGCATGAAATAATATAGGGGACAGTGATTCTGCCAAAAAGCCAGAACCTCACAAACAATACCGAGCTGCACTCTTGCGGGGCCGCTTTACTGAAACTATTTTGAAAGCTCATGAAAAGACTCTTGACCAAGTTTTCAATTGTTGCCTGTCTATTGTTGATGACAACCTTTGTAGGGCTTTAAAGTACTACCAGCTGGGTTGATGCATAGCGCACAGTGGTCCGTACTATAGATCCATATCTCTATTTTCGAAGTCCAAACAGACGATCCGTACTGCTTTATATGATCTTCATATAAAGATGTACTTGATTGCCAAATTTTACATTTTGTAGAATTTTTTACTATTTTTTTAGATAGGTAGAAAATAACTTGATCTAAAGATTATGGATCATGTGCTACAAGCAGAGGCAAAAGCAGCTGAGGAAGCAAGGAAGTGGGCCGAAGCCGAGGAGGCAAAGCGCAGGAGAGCCCAAGAGAGAGAGGCAGCCCGTCAAGCCCTGCAACAAGTAATCTTTCCTTTTAATTTGAGACCTTTATTTTAATCAAATTAGCAGGTTTATGTGTATGTCTATTTAAAATTTCAAAAAAATTGCATGTACTCTGTCAATTGAGAATTATAATTTGTCCATTGCAAAATGAAATATCATGTGTATATCCTCCAAGAATTAGAAATTTCATATAAAAAATGTCAAAATTAGTCCTCTATATCGCAGTATAACTTACAAATTATAGAAGACTAAATATGATAATTTTGATGAATTAGGACCAAGATATTTGACATGTTTGATGCTCTCTTTGGGCAAATATTGCTCCTAATTGTAATCCTTGGTTCATATTTTGGATTCTTTCTTGACATCTCTGAGCTTAATAAGAGATTTCATATCATACTTGCAAATGCTCATAGTCCTTTTTATACCATATATTTGAAATAGAGTGAGGCTATGGTACTACGCATACCGCAGATTGGTCCCAACTACGGATCAATATTTTGTTTCTGAGTTAAAAAATATTCAACATGGTCTCCTAATGAAAATGTACTAAATTTTATATTTTTTAGATTTTTTTTTACTATTTTTTAGATAGGTAGAAAATCACTACTTTTGAATGGTCTAGAATCTTTATATCAAGTGATTTTCTACCTATCTAAACAAATAATAATTTTTTTAAAAAAAATGTAAAATTTGATCTACAAGTACATTTTCATATGGAGATCATGTTGAATGGTTCAAATAGATTGTTTCCACTTTGAAAATTGTGATATTGATCTATAGTACGGACCAATCTGTGCTATGCATAGTACCATTGCCTCACTCTTTGAAATATTACAAGATTATATATATTAACTTCTCTCATTATCAGATGGAGAACTGTAGAAATTGACAAAGGAAATCTATTCACGAGAGATCTTGAGATGCTGAGAACAGCCCCAGAGCATATATCCAGTTCAGTTGGTGAGACCAGTCCAATGGATTGCCAAGAGGGAATCGGAACGGGTTTCAGACCCGGTACAAACCCGCTAGAGCAGCTGGGGCTATTCCAAGTGTTGACAGAAATAGTTTTGGGTCCTATCTGATCCAGGAATATAACTTTTTTTCATTACTCTTCTACTGTGCTTGTTTCTTTGCTGAATTGTTGTCTAATATCAAGGTATCTGATATTAAACATGATACTGCAAAAGAAAACTATTTATAATTTGTAACTGGGTTTTTCATTGCTACAATTTGCAATGAAAAAGGCAGAAACTGGTGCACCATTCCTTTTCTTTGGAGATAACACTAGATTAAACTTGAAATTCGCTTCTTACTCCAGTTTTCAAAGTTTTTACTATAATGGGATTTAGTTTCTCTCAACTGAATTGGGCAACATTTTTAGTAAAAGATTCATAAACAAACACAAATAAAAAAATTAATATGTACAACCTTTCATATTTTTAGCTTAATCCTACATTCAAATACCAATTATTATGTGTCATACAACTAATATTAAATTCCACACTGCAATTTTTACCTTTAATATTTCATAAGAAAACAAACTTTTTAAATTTATGTGTAAAAAAATGCTCTGTTTTTTTAAATAACATGTCTCAAAAATTAATTAGCTTCACTAAAAAACCAATTAGTCCTAAATAATTAGTGTGGTTATTCATATTTTCTATAACTAATTTTTTAGGTTTGATTATTGTAAAAAATAAATTGCTACATATTAGTTCCATCTCGAAAAATGCATGTAGTTATGTATTATTATTATTAATATTTACTTTTCTCCTTTCTCTACCTTCTGTGTATAATTAAATATTGTAATTTTTCACCATTATAAAAAAAAAAATTAATTCCTTAATACGGCGCAAGATCTTGTCATGGAACACGTCCATCTAACTTGAGCCAAGAAGAAGAAAAGGAGAAAAGTCTGGTTTTGGTCCTAAACTATCCGATTTGGTTTAATTAATTGGGTTTATGAACTTCTTTTTTCTGGGGTTCAAATTAGCCCCTTATGTTACTGAGATTTTAATATTTCAGTTAGATCTGCTGACATGTCATCTAACAGTAATTTAATTGTATGAGGTTCAATCAGTCCCGATTTTTTTATTAATCAAAAATAAAAATAAAAAATATCACGATAGGTGTCGTTTCTGTTGGAAATTCAAATATAGGTAAAACGGGATCATTTATCCCGTCCCACGGGACGTGACAATTTATCCCGTCTCACTAATCCAAATTTGTAACCCCGCTAACCTAATTAACTAAGAAAAACAATTTTGTGGAACGGGTTACGTCCCACATTTTTCACTCTGTTAACTTATTAACTAAGAAGAGAAGAAACAAAAAAAAAATTTGTGGGACGGGATAGATTATCCCATCCCATAGATTTTTATTTTTTTTCTCTACTTAACCTATTAACTTAAGAAGAAATTAGCGGGTTACGAATTTGAATTAGTGGGACGGGATAAATTGTCCCGTCCCGTGGAATGGGATAATCAATCCCGGTTTACCTAGATATCAAAATTTCACCAAATCGATCCCCTTTCGCGATATTTTTTTTTTTTTTTATTAATAAAATAATCGATCAATCAGTCCTTCAGTTAGGTCTGCGTAGGAGTTTCGTAGCTTTATTTATTTGCTCATGATGTGCATGAAATCTGCCAATTGTTATTTTATTAACTAGCAATCTTATTTCGTTGCTTTATTTAATATTATAGCTACATTTCTACTGCACATTATCCACACACACATCATGAAAATATTTAAAGACTAGGCCGAGCAAGTGTCGACGAATTAGACTATTTTCTATTTAATAAATTAAACTTCTAGGAAAATAACAAATAAATTTAGAAAAATAAAAGGACATAAATTATTATCCCACTCCTAATCTATTTTCGTTGACAAATTTTGCCAAAAAAACAAAAATCGAGAAAAGGACGTTACTTACTTTTGCATCTCGTAAGGAAGAAAATTTTAATGTACTTGTTTAATTTGAGTTGGGTGGAATTTTATAAAAGAGTTTCAGAAAAAAATAGGAATATAAAAACAGGTATTGTTGCGAACTTAGTTGTGACAACCATTCTATATTATTAAAACTACATAACAGTTTGAAGCATTAATTTAAAAAAAAAAATCATAACTGATGTTTAATTTATAACCATAGCATAATATAACTTTTATTTTTGGGTCCATATAGCTAGCATACTTAATCACGTCACTCATACAAAAAATGAAAAGAAAAAAAGAAGAAGAAGAAGGGAATTTTACCTAAATTATATTTGTTTAAATAAAGAGTCGATAATATATAGGAGTGACCACCACCACAAGCAATTCAAGTCTAATTAATTAGCTAAGCGTCAAATTTCACATCTAATAAAATAAAAATTAAAGAAAATAATGATATAAACAGTTTTAAAATTTATTCAAAATAATAATAATTTCAGGCGTGGTCTTGAGAAGGAAATTAAAAGACATTCCTTATTCCTTACCTGAGAGATCCATCAAATATAATGAAACAAAATATATGCTATTAATTAATTAACCAACCAAGTCCTTAATTAAAAATTATACCAACAATTAATACGTAAATATGATGAATATCAATAATGATCAATTAACAGAACAAGCACAAGTAAGAAAAAGTAAAGTAAATAACGAAAAAACATGCAAATTTTGATGAAGGTTTCACAGAAAAAAAAGAGAACAATAATTGCTGGAATAAAATCAATTTATTGAAAATGAAATTAATTGAATTGAATCTTTTTGGTCATGCCTATAGTGCTGCTGTCCTTCCTCTTGTACAACTCTATGAGGTTAGCTCTTTTTCTTTTGTTGCCAATTGGTAAAAATATCTCGTGTTCTAATTTCTGGCCCTCAAGTTTCACCAAATTTTTCTTGGCCCTCTGATGCCATTTTTGCTCCTCAATGTGACAGAGAGTGGAGTGTCTCTCTGATATCATTTCCTTTAATAATTTTTCCACCCTGGTAAGAGATCTAATTTCTGTCTGCTGTGCCAACCAGTGTAAACATTGCTTGCAAAGATCAGTCTGCTGTTGTTTTTCCTGCGTATATTGCTTCTTCCATTTTATGATTTCTTTCCTCAGCTGTTTCAGCTTATTGCCTAACTCAATTGGTGTTTGAGCTGTGGGGGAGAGGGACCATGTATCTTGTATCAATTGTGTGAACTGTTGAGAACTTATAACCATGCATTCTCCATTCTGAAGATGTTAGAGCGGGGAAACTTGGTCTGAGCTTGACACACTATTGGACAGTGATATGAAGCTATATTAGGAAGTGCAATCTGAGTTGTGTTGGGGAAGGAGGAAGCCCAAGAGGTGGAGACCAGGAATCTGTCCAACCTGGCCAAGGTCGGATTGTCTTTGTCATTGGACCAAGTCTAGGCTCTTCCTTGCATTCTTAGATCCAATAATTGTAGCTGATCAGTGACTGCTTGAATCTTATCATGTGATGAAGGTGGTTAGTGTTATCTGGCCTGGTCTGTGGGTTCATCGTAACATTAAAGTCTCCAAGTACCAGCCATGACAAGGCATGTTTGGCTCCCCGGAGTTCTGCATAGAAGGCTTGCTTATCCCGAATGTTAGCAGGCCCATATACGCCTGTAACCCTGAATATTGTATCGTCCATATTGATGGCTAGGTCTACCGAAAGACAATATTTATCAGATTGTTGGCCTATCTTGGTGAAAAATGATGAATTCCATGCCAGTAGTATCCCTCTGTTGTGCCCTGTGCTGGTACCAGTAAATACTGATCCAGGGCCCTACCAACTGTTTGCTTAACAAAATTTGTGTTTAGGGCTGACCACTTTGTTTCTTGCAAACACACTATATGTGGCTTTTCATCTAGAATCATTTTTCGAATTGTAGTTCTCTTTCTTTTTTTCATTTAATCCCCTCACATTCCAAGTCAAGAATTCAAGAAATTTAAATTTCATTAAATAAGAAATGGTACACCTCCTTCAGCCCTTCCATCATACCCTACTTCCTCCTACTATCACATATATTCCCTTTGCACAATCTACTAACTGAGACCTTGACAAATTCCAACTAAGTTCCTATTACAAAATCTAATCTCCCAGAGGACTTCAGTTGGGTCCCAGTATTTCATATTTTTGTTAACATCAACAAACTTCTTCCTTAACACATAGTACTAAAAAAAAAGGAAAAGAAGAAAAAGAAAAGCTTACTTAAAACACATAAGATTCATAAAAACCTAAAAGACAACTTTGGTTTGTTTGATCTTTTTGCACAGCCGTAGTACCTCTACTGTTGGACTGAGCCAACCTGCTGGCTCTGATCTCCCTCCTGGATCATCACGCCATCAATTTTGGCAGCGACCTGGAATGCTTCCTTCACCATGTCCGTTATTTGCGCATTATGTGCTGACAAAAATTTGATGAATCGATTGTTTTTTGTCACATCACATTATAATCAATAAATATTACTTCTTTTAATGATGTAATATGCAAAGTTAAAAAATTGAAAAATTACACAAAAATATTTTCACCCACCGCAAATTATGTATAAAATTAAAGGTCAAAAAATTTTTTTTTTTTTTGCTATTTTAGATTATCCAAACAAAAAAAAAGGTTCATAAACACATCCTTTTTATTTGATCGGCATTAAATTGCGAGAGATATGTGCAACTAAATCAGTTTAAAAAATATAAAAAAGGCAGAAAGATATGTACACATGAAACATTTTTATATATATACCACACAACATGTAACAAACAGTTTTTAACAATTCTTTACCGTATGGGATACAAAAAAGAAGCATCTTGCGGTAAAGAAAGTTTGTCAATAAACTATTTTTTTTTTTTTTTGCATCATATATATGATCAATACAAAAAAAATATAAAACAATATTCTAAATTTTTTTCTATTATATAATTAAATATTTGGACTATAAGCAACAATCATTTTTTTCTGGTTAAAAATTGTAAAAATAATAGGACGTCGATGTTTGATGTAAATTTAATTTAATTTGTTATAAACCAAATTTTAGGTAATATATAATATAGAGTCCGGCTACTATAACACTAGTGTCATTTCAAATTAAATAACACCACATCTTAAACCATTAGATCTGCTTTAATATTCGTGCAAGACACTAGTGTCATTCCAGCCCTATCTTGTGCAATAATTACACAAAATTTGTATTGACTTAGATTTGGATTTTTGTATTGACACTAGTGAACAGAAAATTTGTATAATTTACAAAATTCTGTTCACTAGTGTCAATACAATTTCAATACAATTTCATACGCATCTTAAACCATTGTATTGACACTAGTGTCAATACAATTTCATACGCATCTTAAACCATTGGCTCTCTGCTAGCGGAGGGTTGAGACTTGAGAGCATTTTTTTTTTATTGATCTGGGCTCTGGGTTCTGGGCTCTGGGTAGGCAAATTCAAAAAAAGGCCTGGTCTCTAAAAAAATCCAGGAGTAGACAAGTGCCTATCTTCATATCTTTCCAAATACATGTGAAATAAAAACTCAACCCTACCAGGAGAACTAATTTGGTTGGTTTAAACTTCTATTACGACCTGAATTTATCAATATAAACTGAACCAGCACAAATAATCTAAACTAAATCGCTAGTTCAACTTTGGTCCTCATCTACCTCCTGAAGAACATATAAAAAATGCTCATAACCTCAGCCAAAGACAAGACAAGAGCAAATTAATCAATTTCATACACACAACATAAGATGCATATCAATTTCATACGCATCTAGTATTGAAAAATCCAAATCTAAGTCAATACAAATTTCATACACACAATATTCTCCTTCAAAATCTAGCACATGAAAAATTGAAAAAATTGAAATATATGAGTAAAAACTTAAAAGTTATACTTGTGTAAATTTTGTGGTTCGTTCAAATATATGGGGAGATCAGATATGAGGCAATTGCTCTGTTAATTCATATCCAATTTAGGCAACTGTATGCAACATTATAACATCTAACTCAACAAGTCCGACCATATCCAATTTAATTAATTTCCTAAAAATATTTATAATCTTAAGTTTTAAAGTCGTTAATGAGTCAAAATATTTTTATGACATATATATTGGATCCTTTTAGTATAAAACTTTGTAATTTCCGAAAATAAAAATTAATTTACTTCTTACTACTTTTATAATGCATTGTTGTTTGCTTATATATGCTTTTGAATTCGGTAATTATGTTAATGCATTACTTTAATGATCTTTGTTTCCTTCAAATATTTCTTAAAAATTTACATCTAAAAAAAAGGGCCCGCTCACCAGTAGAAATTCCCAAACAACAAATTCTGAAAATATTGTTATACGGAGTATACAAATATCATGAAGTGAACTTTTTATTTTGCAGTTCTTATTTTCAATATAAAATATTGCCGACATGTGTTTTAGGTTTCAAAATCTTAAAATGTATAAGAATAAAAATTGTATTGATGTTTTTCTTATTTTTTTTAACTATTTAATGTTCAAGAATTAACCAATTTTATAAACAAAATACCACATATAAAGCATATTTTTTTAAATACAATGAACAAAAAAATAAATGTAGTTAGCATCAACATAACATTTAAATAAATAAATCTGTATATAATCTTATAAACCTCACAAACCTAAAAAATACAATTAAAAAAAGTATATTATGTATTTTACTACATAATTAGAGATATACAAAATAATTGAAAAAGTAAATCAATTATTATGTAGATTTTACATTCTAAATTTCATATTGAAAATAAATATATTTATAGAAAGGTTTATACTCAACATCTTTATCAATAATTTTAAAAAATAATTGAGAAACTAAGCATATGTTTATGTTGAAGGGAAGTCACTTGTGATCACTAAACAATTTAATAAAGAGGGAGAACAATGCTTTTACTTTTGATCAATATATAAAATATATTTGTTTTACCAACTCATATAATGATAAGAACTTTTTATTTGTTTGTTTTTTTTATTTACTCTAATATTTTAAAATATATTATATATAGTTTCTACTAACATAATTAATGAACATGTCTCATAATTAAATATATAGGATGAGTCGTTATGTGAGTTATGCTTCATATAACAGGGATGTTTAACCTAACACGAATATATATACACAGACGCTTATTGACATCCACATTTACCAAATGAATATTATGTGTGCAATCAGAAGTTGTATGATCAATATCTATACTGTTGATCAAGATTCATGCGATTTCTGCCAAGGCAATGCAGAATTGAATGAATATCAAATTTTTGTGAATTTAGAGGCAATATGTATAGCAATTTCTCTACTGTTGTCACTTCAGGACACCTCCATTGTTACAAAAATGGAGGGAATTGGACAAAAAAAGTAGATAATAATCAGTTAGAGCATATGCTAAAGAAATTAACTAAACCTATTGTATCATTTTAATTAAATTCGGATATTTTTACAAAAAAAATTATCTAAAGTGAGTGATTGATAATCTAAGAATTTATTTTGAATTGAAGTATGAAAGTAAACCAAATTATATTATTGATAGCCATCGTTTAGGATGCACAAATGCCAAAAAAAAAATATTTCTAGAAATATATTAAATATTTCATCGGGAAGGAATAAGATGAAAAGTTTTCTCGATGTGATAGATGGCATTCGATTATTTAGATTTTATATGCATATCTCAATCCTTAGTTACATAAATATCTTATTTGTATATACTCTAAGAAACCAAATTAACTATTTTGTTCTTTCTATTGCATAGATTTTTTTTCCATATATCCGGTTTTTTATAAAATATTTGATACATTTTAAAAATAAATATTTCTCCTTTTTAGTGCATATCCCATCATTATTTTAGTTGTCCAGGTATGAACAACCCCAATGCATTTGCCACTATTTACTTTTAAGTTTATTTTTTTTTTAAATTTGGATCCAGACTGTTCGATCAGAAAGTCGGGCCAACTCGGTCCGTGGTGGAATACACGGGGTCCTTAATATTCATGTTAGAGCATATCAGATGGTCCAGATGAAAACTAAAAAATGGGATTACTTTAGGGATCCGAATTCTGGCTGTAGTGGGCTTTGTCGGTAGAGCTAGTTCTTCTGTGGTAAAATGAAGCTTCATTCCATCTATTTTTTTAAAGTTCATGTCATCAACATAGTGACAAGTGAATTATTCGGGTTCGGGTTCAGTTCGGCGAGGTCAAAAATTCGTGATTCGGAAATAATTCGGGTATAATTTAGGAATGATTTGGAATTATCCAGATTAAAGATTTCAGTCCTACAAGGGAGCAAAAAAAATTCTGGAAAAAATTCTAGAAAAATTTGGGAAAAACTCGAGAAATTCGGGAAAAATTCGTAAAATTCGCGAATAATTCGGTCAAAGTTCGGTTAACTGAATAATTCGGCATTCGGTTCGACATCAACAAAAAAATGAATTATTCACCAATAATTCGTGAATCTTGTGACTATGGTTATCAAGAGGCCTGTAGATAAATACAGTAGACACTACAAAGCTTCAACTTCAAGGCACGCCACAGAAAATTATATCTTTATTCCGAGTGTTGTTCCTCCTGTCGTTTAATTATCTTGAATGATCATCTAAACCTTAATTCAGGCCCAGGGGTCCACCTAATTTTTTTTAACAATTTTATATAACTACTTATCATTTTAATTAGTCAATCTAGATCACTTGATTTGATTGAATGTCAAGATTTTATTAAATGAATATATACTTGCATATACTGTTTGGAGGTAATTAAATGCAAAATGAAGAAATTTGGAGGTAGCCAAAATCCATTCTTTGACCTAAATTAAATTCTATGAATGTATTAAAGGCAGTGTTAATGTAAAAAAAGCTATGTTTGGCGCCATTCTAAAATAATTCAAATTCTTCAATTTTTAATGTGCTATATATACACATATGTATGTATGGTTTTATGGTGTGATTATTATCGAAATAAAATATTGTGTTTCTTCTCGTTCAATTTTTAAACAAAATGTATTGAAATAATTCAGACTTTGGAGGAAATCAAATATAAAGAGACACAACCCGACATTTTGTTGGTAAGACTTTGGTTTCGCTTTTATTTTTCATCATATTTATTTGTTCAAGTATTTTTTATTGATCGACCATATTCCTTTGGACAAATATGTTCTTGGAATTTTCGCATACAATTGAAGTTATTTCCACACACTCCTTAAAATCCGCACGGAAACCCCACCCAAAAAAAGGAAACATGATAAAAGGAAAAAAAGTTTTAGATATTTGATGTATTTCTTATTTTATTGTTTTATGCAGCCAATGAGCCTCCCAAGAAATTTTGAAACAGTAAATCAGATAAAGCCTAGTTGTTGTAAATTTTTGTTTCTTTGTCATACTTTAAATATTTTACAACAACTTTTGTTTCCTATAATTTAGAGGCTTTTCTGATAAGAAATTTGAAAAAAAGAACTTTGCTAAAATGCAACATAAAAAATTCAAATGCAAATGCAGATGGCTTAGTTGCTTTCCCATTCCTTTTTTTTTTTTCATAAAAAACCTCCCATTTCATTAATTTGGTATCAAATCAATCATTAATCAATATCTTGCTTTTACATGTCAGGCATGAATCAATTTCTTCCTCTTACATTTTTTTGGTACATTTTTCTAGTGATTATGTTTTATAGATGGACACCACTATACCTTGGTGGATATCTAATTCTATCATTACAATTTAATTGATTTATTACTAAACATAACACAAGTGATTATATTTTATTTTTCCATAATGCCCATATTTCATCTGATGGTTCAAAATAATGTACTGGAGAAATTCTCAAAAAATAAAATTATTGTGGGTAAATAATAAGGAAATTGCAATTTCTGTTTGGATGAGTTACTAGGGCTGAAAACGGAGCGAATTTAGAGCGGATAATGCCAATACCAAATTCACATTTGTTTTTCAATGAGCAAACACAAATACGGTTACGGATAGTAAATGGATGTCAAAAATGTAAAATCAAATCCGCCTTAAACGAATACGGAGCGGATAATTCACGAATACAGATTCAGATACGAATACAAAATGAATAATTACCGAATATAATCAAGTTATATGAATTTTAAGATACAAATACTAATTATAAATAGATACAAAAATGACAGAGTATACGGTTTATAAAAACTGATAGTTCATGTTTTCAAATTAGAGATAATATCTTGGACTAATAAATGATCTCAGTTTAAAAAAAAAACAAAAAGATGTTCAAATAATTGGAATAGTCAAATTGCCCTTTGGGATGAGTGAGAAGGCAATAGTGTCTTTTGAAAAGGCACGCGGATTTGAAAAAGCATTTGGATTAACCGGGATTTGAGTAGCTTCTGTGTTTCGGATATATTGGATATCCTCTCCGTTTATGAGAACGAATCCGGATCAATTCAGAGAATTAGATAATTATCCGAATTCGGATTTGGACCGGATGAGTTACCTAGGGATGTAAACGGATCGGATATTATTTGATTTTATTCTGATTCGAATCCGAAAAGTTACTTAAATTATATGATCCGTATTCGAGACTATCCGTATCCGTATCTGAAAATTTATAACGGATAAGGATACAATTTGATTTTTAACTATCCGTAACTATCCGTCCGATCGTTTATATCCTTGAACCACAAAAAAAATATTCTCTGTTCTTAAATTAATTTATTAAACTGCATATACATATCAATGATTTATTAATTGCATATACATATATATTCTGATGAATAATTTAACACTAACATAATTAGTAACTATTGTTTTGATAGTATGATATATGTTTTGTAATCAACAAACTTATCATGAAAAATATTAGATATAATTTATGAATAAAAAATTATATTTAAATGTTATTCTTTATTAGCATGTACATTAGTAATTTATTTTTAATTATTCGAATTATATTCATATCTGTATTTGTATCCTTCCGATATCCGATCCGTATCCGTATTCGTTAAATATCCGATCCGTATCCATATCCGAGACTATTCATATTCGTATCTGTATCCGAAAAATTATAACAGTTAAGGATACGATTTGAACATTATTTGATCCGTAAGGGAGTGTTTACACCCCTAGTTACCGATCCTCTGTTTTGTATAATGTACAATTAATTATTCATGGTCCCTGTCCCTGTTTGTGGATCACTGAGCGTGACCCCATGTGTAAAGTCATTGATAGGCTCTTATAACTTAAGGTAGTTGCATTATTGTTTGGGGCTTTGGGCACATGTAGTGTTTCTTTGTGTTTCAATAAAATAAAAATTTACTTTTAATTCATTATTAGTTTTTAACGGGTGTTTTGGGTTTTGTGAGAAACTCACTTCCCAATCCAAAAAAATTGTCTCTCCTTAGGAATTGGATTCACAATTTATGTTAGAAATTGTATTCAAATAACTTATCAAATTCAAACTCATTATAATCAGCTTCAAATCCATTAACTAAATAAGTACTAGATAAATAAAAATAACAAAATAGTCTCTCACATAATAAAAAAATAAAAATAATATTATTATTTTACATGTGGAAAACAACGATAATGATAAGTGGAAACAAAATTAATCTAAAAAAACAAATTAGTCCAAACCTATTAAATCAAAATTATGAAAGAAAAGCAATTGAACCGTAATTCTTTTCATCGCAAGTTTTCAGTCCAACATGACTGTATATGAGGTTTTGCATATGTGAATATTTGTTAGTTTAAAAAAATAAGAAATTTAAACTGACATTTGAAGATGCAACTGCCAACTACTAATCTACTATGTTGTTTTTAATGGAAGCAACATAAAGATCACACGGCCTATTGATGCAGTGGATCCATCTGACAGTTTTTGAAAAATACTTTTAGAGTTAAATAGAAAAAGGACGGATTCCAGAGTAGAGGACTTAAAATAATACAGCATTTATGAGAAAGTGGCATACCACTTTCTCCGAAAATTCAATACAGCAATAAAGTGTTTCTCCGAAAATCCATTACAGCATTTACTGACAGTGTGGCGGGTCACTGACGCTTCCACTTTGCCTTTACCAAGTACCAACTACTTGTCTTGTATTCCTATCCTGGCAGGGATTGTAACTCTGTGAGTGCCACATAGGCAGAAGATTTGAGATTTTGAAGTCAACGTGTAGACTAGTGCATTCTATTTACCCTCTACACAACTAAATTCAATCTCTATTCATCTCCTCTCTTTGCAACTGCATTCAATCTATCTTGCAATCTCTGTTTCCGACTCTCTCTCTCTGATCTCTTGCCGTAGGGTACTCGTCCAAATCTCTGTTTCTCATCTCAGCCCTCTGTTCGATCTCTTGCCATCGGGTACACGGTATATCTTTCCAAAATCTCTATTTCTCATATCTCTTGCTTATTATTAACCAACCAATCTCTGCCTTTTGCTATTTTCATTCTCAATCGATCTGTTCTCTCATTCACCAATTTAGTACGTGTTTAAAAAAAAATAAAAAATACATTTTGCTACTTGTTATTTGTCATTCCCAAGCAACACTAGCAAGGAAAAAACAAAAATCGAAAAAAAAAACCCAGCGGCTTTGAGGAAGCTGCCGCAGTAGAAGAAAGAAGAAACTTCAAGATGGATCTTTCAACCGCTGCCTGGACCATTGCTAAGTGGGCGGGGTCCGCTGTTGTGAAGGAACTTATTAGCACGGGTTTTTCCTACTTGCGTGATCATGTGCTGCCAGCCGACAGCAAAGCCGAGCTAACGAGGCTACAGGAAGCTCTTCCCCAGATCACAGCTGTCATGGGCATTGCTGAAGCACTCAAGATGAAGCACCCGGATGCTGGCCAATGGGTCGAGCAGTTTAGGGAGGCTGTTGAAGCATCCGAAGACGTGCTTGATGAGTTGGAGTACAAAAAACTGGAGGATATGGTGAACGACCGAGATGAGGCGGGTGGATCCGCTTCTAGTTCAAAGAAGAGAAAACCATCTACTATCAATGATGATACTTTGGAGAGGTTGAAGGAGGCTGTAGCAATGTTGGATAAGGCTGCTAAAGGTGTGGAGAATCTCCTTCAAGCTGCCACTGTGCTAGGTATTCATGATCTTTCCGAATCACGACAAGAAACCTGTAAAGTTTTAAGTCGCGAAACTACTTCTTTTATAGTTGAAAGAGAGTTGTTTGGCCGGGAAGTTGAGAAGCACAAGATAATTGATTGGCTAAAGCGACCAACTGATGTCCGCCTCTCTTCGTTTGGTATTGTCGGGGTGGGTGGACTAGGAAAGACCACCCTTGTACAATTTGCATATCAAGAGATGCGCGGGTCGAATCATTTCGACAAAATAATTTGGGTTTGTGTTTCTACTAACTTCAGCGTTGAAGATATAACGAGAAAGATGCTTGGTGAACTAGGCGAAAATAATTGTTGTAATAAACCATTAAATGCACTTCAAGAGATCTTGAAAGAAAATACACATTTAAAGAAAATTCTTCTCGTTTTAGATGATATATGGGATGATGAGAAAAGGAGTCACTGGGAGCAACTGGTTGCTCCTTTGAGGTTTGTACAAGAAGGTAGTAAAATCATATTTACTACTAGAATGAAATCAGTGGCAGACTTGCTTGCAAGTGTGATAAGTACAGAGCATGAATCTCTATCATTACAAGGCTTAGGAGAGCAAGAGTTGCGATTGCTCTTTCAAAGCTATGCATTTCTTGGTTGTAACCTTGACAATCATAGAGATTTGCAAGCAATTGGAGATCAAATGCTAAAAATGCTCCGAGGTAGTCCATTAGCAGCAAAGGTGATCGGAAGCTTGCTGTATTCACGTATGGACCACCAGTATTGGAGAAGAGTTTTGAATCACGGGTCTCTATTTAGCTTAGAGCAAGCAAAGGATGTGGTGGAGGTTTTGAAATTGAGCTACTACCATTTACCCATAAACTTGCAGGTATGCTTTAGATTTTGTAGCATATTTCCTCAAGACCATCAGTTTGATAAAGATGACTTGATCAAAATGTGGATATGTTCTGGATTCATCCGGCAACAATCAAGTCAAGAAGAAAGGCCAGAAGATATTGGAGAAGATTACTTCAATCTTCTTTTAAGGAAGTCATTCTTTGAATATGGTAAATTATGGAATGGTGTAAGGAGATATGTTATGCATGATCTGGTACATGAGTTGGCCCAAAACGTTTCCCATGGAGAATGTTGTAGAATAGAACCTAATGATAAAGCAATTACCATACCTACCACTGTACGACATGTTTATGTACATGAACGTGAAATGGAAAAGGTCTCCCATATTGAAAATTTACGCAGCTTGGTTGTAACCACTGATTCGTCTTCATTTGTTCTTCCAAATAATTTAATTAAGAAAAATTTACGTTTATTGAAAATATGTGGATCCAGATGGACCGGAAACAGTGAAATGTCCAAAGAGATTAGCTGTTTGGTACACCTTCGCTACCTGTCCACAGAGGGACCTGGACCTTTGCTCCTTGCAGTTTACAAACTTTATCATTTGCAAGTACTATATATTCCAAAATATAGAGAGGATGCGATCTATTCAGCAATTGAAACAACTGGAATAACCAATCTACTTAGGTTGCGTTATATGTGGCTTTCAGAGGAGATAATGCAAACCATTCATGGAGTCCACAAGCTGACGTCTCTCCAAGAGTTAAGATTTTTTGTTGGACAAGAGAGTGGTCAACGTATAAATGAACTGGGAACACTAAAGAACCTCCGACATCTGTCTATTGATAACATTGAGAATATAGGGGAACATACTGAAGCTAAGAGTGCCAACCTATTAGGGAAGAATAATCTCGTGTCGCTCTCCTTGAAATGGACCTCAGAGAGCAATCCTATTCTCCCTGAGAAAATCATTGATGACCTCCAACCCCCTCCTAGTCTCATGGAATTGACAATTAACAATTATAATGGCCAAAGATCTCCTAATTGGATGGAGGATTCACGGCCTTTAAACCTATCATCCCTCAAATTACTTAATTGTCCCCTTTGGAAAAACCAATTATTTTCATGGAAAATGCCATACTTGAAAATTCTTGATATACGTGATTGTCCAAATCTGGACAAGTTACCTGATATGCCACTTTCTCTTATTGAATTCCGAATTAGTTATGTGGGCTTGACTTCTCTTCCAGCATTGTACCAAAATTCTGGTAATAACACTCTTGTCCCGTTCTCCCTAAAATCATCACTAAGAGTAGTGACGATAGAAGGGTGCCCCAACTTAATATCCTTGTATGGATTTCTGCAGCAAGACAACCTAGATTTGCAAGCTATCAAGGGGATAGTAGTCAGAGGTTGTGAGAATCTCGTACATCTACCAATGGGTGCATTTGGGAAATTTGTATTGCTACAGAAATTAACAATAAGTGATTGCCCAATGCTAATGGCAGTTGATAAACAGAGCACCCTCCTTCCCATGGCACTCAAATACCTTTCAATAGCAAACTGCGGTGAAGTTGATGAGCCACTGCTGGAATCAGCATCAAGCCTTCCTACTCTCACTTCTCTATGGATTTCTGATTGTGCAAATATTTCTCGTATCCCCTCCTCAGAAAATGCATTCAGATCTCTCAATAAGCTACGTATATCAGGATGCAAGAAGCTCGTTGAACATTCATCTAGGGAACAAGCACATGGTGCCGACCGAGGAAGTAGCTTGGCTTCTTTAAAGATCAAGGAGCTTCACATTGATAACCACTCTCTCCTTCTCATCGAACCACTCAGAAGCCTAAGATTTGTTAGCAACCTACATGTTTCCAATTGTTCATGGATGGAGGCTTTGCTGGAGAAATGGTTTCTGCAAAACAGCAGTACCCTCAAGAGCCTGCTACAATGGGGAGACTCACTGCCCTCGAAATTCTAAAAATTTCAAGAGCTGATTTACTTGAGGAGGTCCCGGAGTTACCTGCTTCTT
Source organism: Carex parvula (assembly GCA_025461045.1). Classification (NCBI taxonomy): domain Eukaryota; kingdom Viridiplantae; phylum Streptophyta; class Magnoliopsida; order Poales; family Cyperaceae; genus Carex; species Carex parvula. The sequence continues at coordinate 479,244 of JAJGRW010000008.1, read as the reverse complement.
TAAAGATCAAGGAGCTTCGCATTGATAACCTCTCTCTCCTTCTAATCGAACCACTAAGAAGCCTAAGCTTTGTTAGCCTCCTAGATGTTTCCGATTGTTCATGGATGGAGGCTTTGCTGGAGAAATGGTTTCTGCAAAACAGCAGTACCCTCAAGAGGTTGACTCTCTGGTGTGTGACAAATCTCAATACATTGCCTGCTACAATGGTGAGGTTCACTGTGCTTGAAGTGCTGACAATCTATGGGGCTGATTTGCTGGAGGAGCTTCCAGATTTACCTGCTTCCCTAAGGTCGTTATATATCCATGGTGCAAGCTCTCTGAAGTCATTGCCTGCTACAATGGCGAGACTAACTGCCCTACAACAGATAGAAATTTCAAAAGCTGATTTACTCGAGGAGCTCCCGGAGTTACCTGCTTCTCTGAAAAAAAAGAAAATTGAAGGCCGTGGTGGCCGATTGCTCTGATACGTAAGGACACTCTACTTTTATAATAGATCCCCAACTCATGTTGAAAAAGAAAACCATCTAGAAATCAAGAAAGTTGATTTGGTGGAGGAGCATCCATTAAAAGCCGTGGTGGCAGGTGGCTTCTTGGAAGCACTCTGCTTTACCAACCCCATATTAATAAGGTACTTTATTTTCACATTTATTGAATAAATTGAAGGCTCTTGCAATAGATTTGGTTTTTTTTATCAGTAAGATATTCTTATTTGTGACTCTTCTTGTTTCAAACTTCAAAAACTTTATTGACTCATTCTGCACAGACAAGGCCCACAACATAACAGTGCCAACTCGACTTTTGCATACATGTTAATATCCAGAGGAATGGAGAGGTCATCTAGGTTGAAACTACTACAGTACCTTCCCAGCAGGTATATATCTGACCTTGTTTCTTTATTTAAATTTTAGGGATACTAACATATTTCAAATTTTAACTCTCCCTATGTCTAAACTATATAGAAGGAGGGGGGTTAACAATAAAATATTTGAAATGTGTTAATTAGAAGAACAGCAACTCAAATTAAAAATAAAAGACACTGAAATTTGAAAAAAGAACTGAAATAACTAAAACTATACAACAAAAGGAAGGTTTATTTTGATAAAAAGAGAAAGTTCTTATTTAAAAGAACATGCACAAAATTCACAAAGCATCCAAACTGCATTTCTAACAAGTTCCACTTTATTGGGACTAGTTTGTCTAAATTCCCTGTTGAAGTGTCTGATGTTGTTAGCTGAAATTATAGCTGTTCTTTCCTTTTGTTTTTTTTTTAATTTTTTTTTTAAGTGCTGCTGGCCAGCAGTACCTGTTTTGGTTTTCATACCACTAGTGTTTCTTTGCCTTTAATTGGTACCTGTTGAGGTAGATTTTTTAATTGGTACGTAATACCATATATTACATACACTAATTATTTACCAAATTTTCATACTGGACCTCCTTGAGGGCTCTTAATTAATATTTCCCTTCATGGATACAGGTGATGATTATAAGAGCAGAAAATTGAGAACGCTTGTGAAAGATATTTATGGAATTTTAAGGGGTAAGCGTGCAACCTTTTCGTTGCTGATTGAATAATTAACAACAATGACAATTTTATCCCTAAAATAAAAAAAAGACATGATTTTTGCTACATGTCAATCTATTGAATGAAAAAAGCCATGTTTATAGATAGAATCTAGCATTCATTAACTACCTACAGAGGTATTGGATTTTCATTAACTCGTTTCATTTTCAGATTAATATTCTGATTAGAGATTAGGGAAGCAATGGTGGGAATACTGTGTGATTTTGTACTGGAATCATGATTCACTGGTACAGCCTTCTCTAGCAGAAGTTTATTTTGGTGGCAATGATTCGTGTAAACCGCATCCCTACCGCCTGAGTCTGTCGGAGTACAAGGACAACATGTGAGAAATCAAGCTTTTACATCAGGTTAAATTTGAAGCCAATTTCAGTTCCAAATTGTATACTGAAGAGGTTAAATTTGGTGAGCCCAAAGCCTGAATAAAGGTTTCAATTAAATTGGCCCACAAGATTAATTTTGGTTACAATATATATTAATATTTAATAACACTGGCATGGCGTATGCTTCTAATGCCGTTGAGAAATAAGTAAACAAAAATAGTACAAGGCATACATTGCCTTCTTCCTATCTGTTTGGTACACCTCTTTTTTACTCTATAATCAACATATACATTAATATCCGTTGCCTTCTTCCTATCTGATTACATTGCATACATAGATGACACGTGTAACTTTGCAGTCTGGCCGGTACCGGCAACACAGAGATCGGGTTTATCATCATCTGCTCCAGCACCAAAGACAGGCCCACCCAAGCCAGCCGCATCCAACTTGTTGACCGGCACCGCCGGCTCGTCCTTGTCAGACGTATGGCCATCTTCGGTGGGTCTTCTGTGGCAGAACCCGGTGCAGTGAGGTAGGTAGTGGCCATGAAAGACCCCTTGGGTTGTGCTCCTTATGAACCTGACATTGATCTTTTTTTTTTATTAACTGCAAAACTGATACTGTTGGAAAATAGAAATAGCAAGTACTGAAACCTGAACTGAACTAGAGTGAGATTTGGTTTGTAGAAATCGAACGAAAGAAAGAGAAATGGGGAAAAGATTTATACGAAGAAGCTACTAGCTAAGGGATGAATTTGGGGGCAACCTAACACATAGGAGAGTTGACTGACACGTGTCAGGTAGATTTATATGAAGAAGCTTCTTGGGTTAGTCCCTAATATGAATTTGCTATTGACATTTGCTATTAGTCCCTAATATGAAGAAGATTTATATGAATTTGCTATTGACATTTTAGATCCTTCTTGGGTATGTCCCTAAAAGAAATTTGTTCCAGAAATTATAATAGATTATCACATATGATATTTAAACTTTGGTACTCTTGTTCCTCAATATCTTGGTCAATATTGCTGATTTTTTTTACTGGTGGTCCCTACGGTTTCTTGCCAAGTGCAATTTTTTAAATTCAAATTGTATTTATTGCAATTGACGAGATCTTTTTCTCTTTTACAGATTCAGACTCAAGTAGTTCCTCACGAAGTGGTTCAGATGCCAAAGCCTCAAGCCCTCAACACTGCATGAAAACAAGGTACATTTATTGTGATTGTATTTGTTAGGGCTACTAAGCATATACTCGATGAAAACAAATTTACTGGTATATTATCTGATACACGTTTTTTCACACTTCAATCTGCAGGAAAAAGCTTCTGAGCCTGCTTCGGATCGTGAAAAAAGTAACGTAACTTTGATTGTTTTATAGCTTACCAGTACAGACTGGTAACATAAAATTGCTCCAGGACTGTCCTTTCTGGTGACCATTGGCGAAGAAACCAAAACAATTAAAACAAGGGAAATACCAATGACCAATTGTTTTGTTGTACCAGTAATAACTCAGTGTACTATGCATCTTAGTTAGTCTCTTCTCAACATGTCTAAATTTGTCTTGCCTTTCATATTGCAATGAGATGAGATGATAAAATTATTTACCTAATAACCATTTTATTCTTGTTATGCATACAGAATCATCTAACGGGTCGAAACAATCAGATGCGGATGACCCGTTAAACCTAGCCAATCCTATGCTCAAATGGATTGTAAGTTTCCGCAAAAGAAAGGAAAACAAATGAAAGTCAACCTTCCTATGTGATATAAATCTGCGAGGATACTAAGTGTTATCACATCTTGCATGAAATAATATAGGGGACAGTGATTCTACCAAAAAGCCAGAACCTCACAAACAATACCGAGCTGCACTCTTGCGGGGCCGCTGTGCTGAAACTATTTTGAAAGCTCATGAAAAGACTCTTGACCAGGTTTTCAATTGTTGCCTGTCTATTGTTGATGACAACCTTTGTAGGGCTTTAAAGTACTACCAGCTGGGTTGATGCATAGCGCACAGTGGTCCGTACTATAGATCCATACCTCTATTTTTAAAGTCCAAACAGAAGATCCAAAACGCTTTATATTATCTTCATATAAAGATGTACTTGATTGCCAAATTTTACATTTTTTATAATTTTTTACTATTTTTTAAGATGGTAGAGAATCACTTGATCTAAAGATTGGATCATGTACTACAAGCAGAGGCAAAAGCAGCTTAGGAAGCAAGGAAGCGGGCCGAAGTCGAGGAGACAAAGCGCAGGAGAGCCCAAGAGAGAGAGGCAGCCCGTCAAGCCCTGCAACAAGTAATCTTTCCTTTTAATTTGAGACCTTTATTTTAATCAAATGAGCAAGTTTATGTGTATGTCTATTTAAAATTTCAAAATATTTGTATGTGCTCTGTCAATAGAGTTAATATGATAATTTTGATGAATTAGGACAAAGATATTTGACATATTTGTTGCTCTCTTTGGGCAAATATTGCTCCTAATTGTAATCCTTGGTTCATATTTTGGATTCTTTCTTAACATCTCTGCCTTAATAAGAGATTTCATATCATACTTGCAAATGCTCATAGTCCTTTTTATACCATATATTTGAAATAGGGTGAGGCTATGGTACTACGCATACTGCAGATTGGTCCCAGCTACGGATCAATATTTTGTTTTCTGAGTTAAAAAATATTCAACACGGTTTCCTAATGAAAATGTACTAAATCTTACATTTTTTAGATTTTTTTTTACTATTTTTTAGATAGGTAGAAAATCACTACTTTTGAATGGTCTAGACTCTAGAATCTTTATATCAAGTGATTTTCTAGCTATCTAAACAAATAGTAATTTTTTTTTAAATTGTAAAATTTGATCTACAAGTACATTTTCATATGGGATCATGTTGAATGGTTGAGATAGATTGTTTACACTTTGAAAATTCTGATATTGATCTATAGTACGGACCAATCTGTGCTATGCATAGTACCATAACCTCACTCTTTAAAATATTACAAGATTATATATATATTAACTTCTCTCATTATCAGATAGAGAACTGTAGAAATGGACAAAGGAAATCTATTCACGAGATATCTCGAGATGCTGAGAACAGCCCCACAGCATATATATAGCCAGTTCAGTTGGTGAGACCAGTCCAATGGATTGCCAAGAGGGAATCGGAATGGGTTTCAGACCCGGTACAAACCCGCTAGAGCAGCTGGGGCTATTCCAAGTGTTGACAGAAATAGTTTTGGGTCCTATCTGATCCAGGAAATTGTTGTTAGTATAACTTAGTTTCATTACTCTTCTTCTGTGCTTGTTTCTTTGCTGAATTGTTGCCTAATATTATCAAGGTATCTGATATTAAACATGATACTGCAAGAGAAAACTATTTATAATTTGTAACTGGGTTTTTCATTGCTACAATTTGCAATGAAAAAGGCAGAAACTGGTGCATTGATTTGGTCAGTTTTTTCTGGTTGTGTTAGATTTTTAATATTTTACTTTATACTTGATATTTTGCAGTGATTTGGTAAGTTTTTATTACCAATGAAAAAAGGCTACAATTTTGCATAAAAAAAGTTCATAACAAACACAATAAAACGATAAAATATGACAACCTTTCATATTTTTAGCTTAAACCTGCATTCAAATACCAATTATTATGTGCCATACAACTAATATTAAATTCCACACTGCAATTTTTACCTTTAATATTCCATAAGAAAACAAACTTTTTGAATTTATGTGTAAAAAAATGCTCTATTTTTTTTTAAATAACATATCTAAAAAATTAATTAGCTTCACTAAAAAACCAATTAGTCCTAAATAATTAGTGTGGTTATTCATATTTTCTATAACTAATTTATTAGATTTGAATATTGTAAACAATAACTTGCTACATATTAGTTCCATCTCGAAAAATGCATGTAATTATGTGTTATTATTAGTATTTGCTTTTCTCCTTTGTCTACTTTCTTGTATATAATTAAATAATTTTTCCCATTATAAAAAAACATAATGGATTGCTTAATACGGCGCAAGATCTTGTCATGGACCATGTCCATCTAACTTGAGCCAAAAAAAGAAAAAGTTTACCTGTGAGTGGGGCCCACTTGATGGTTGTATTACAATTTACAATTGTGTAGCGCATTATGGTTAGTATCATAACTTTTTGACCATTTATCGTGACTTTGTTGGCTATTTAATTAATATTTCAAAATCCCAAAGTTCATACTATGAATTCAAACCATGACATTATTTTTCGAGTTAATTTGATACGAAATCAACATAACAAAAATGAATGAACCAAATTAGTGGTATATACAAAATAATTTCATTCATTTTACGGACCATTATCTTTTGTAAACAAAGTGGGAATAAAAAATTGAGAACCAACAATCGGTAGTGTTTTATTACAGTATTATTTCTAAATATATTTCATTATAGCATCTACATTTCTGGTATTATGAGAGTTTCTAATATGATGTGGTAGTTTAATTCTAATTCAGTTTCAGAGATGTGGGATAATTTCTTATTTAAAAACTATGCAGGAAAGTTTCATATTAAGAAACTGTTTATAAACTCCACGTTGTCCAAATGATTGACTCAAATTATTTCTCATTTTTAATTTATTACTGACGTGGCTTAATGGAAACTCTAAAATTAATTTCAAGAATGTGAGAGTTAAAAACTTTAGGAGTTAGGTCACGCAGATCATACAAAAAGTCTAACATGAATTAAATCAAGCTTTTGAGCAAAATTACTCTCTTCTAGTTTTCTACCTTAGAAAGGTACAAGTATAACAACCACTAGAATTAGACAATCAAGTTAATTAGCAACAAATCAAGTTAGCAACAAATTAGGAACAAATTATGGAATCAATTTTACATGTGTTATTCCTTTGCCCTTATGCCAAATCAGTTTGGCTGGAGGTAGCCCGAATCTTGACGAGGAAAATTTTCAAACCTGGTAAGACAGTGTCTAATACCATTTATCAATCATGGCAAAATGGTCAAGCAGAAGGGTAATATGCCTCAAAAAGAATGGATGACCAGGTTTATATGTGTAACGTGGGGGATCTGGAAACAGCGCAATGCTGTAATATTCAGAGATCACTCTTTACCTCCAAACCTGATTGCTGACAGATGCTGCCAAGAGATGGAACGATGGCTCAAGTAGTGTTAAAAAGTTGCCTCTTCGTTTGTTTTATATAGAATAGTAATAATAATTGTTTATTGTATCGGAATTCGGGGTTAAGAGAGGTTAAGAGATGCCTGTTGCATGGCACAAGCTGCTAGAAAACTTAGAAGAGTGGTTGTGCGCATGTGCTCAAGGGATATGCTGTGATAATCTCAGAAATCACAATGATGTAATTTGATCTACTTTAAATACATTTCACTTAGTCAGCCTCTGACAAGCTTTAAAAAAAGAGATATTAGGAATACATCAATTGAGGTGTAAGTTTGGGACTACAGATCGACTTTCTAAGTTGTCCAAACTTGATTATCTCAATTCCAAGACTTATAGTAGTAATCTTTTATATTTAACAAGTTTGCCAGAAAACCTATATTGAATTCAAATTCAAGACTTTTAAATTTCTTCACCATCAATTTCAAGTTACGCAAAATGGTTAGAATTCAAGAATGACTCACAATTTTGATCTGTTGGTCAATTACAATTTGCTACAATTCAACATTGTTCCATCAAAAGGAAGGACAACCCTAAGACAAATTTTCTGGTCGGGAAAGTAATAAGTCATGGAATTAAATTCAGTCAACAAAGCAGTTTCTCAAAAAGGAGATCGTAACCAACGAAATTTTCAAGGAGAATGAACAAAGAATTTACTCACAAAATCCCAAATTGTAAGTTGATAACACGCCATGGCTCGCAATCAATCAACCAAGCAAACTAGTATGTTTTTTGTCTTCTCTGTCTTCTGCGTTTCACGGCCGTGAAGAACTGCCGGTGCCAACTCCTATCCTTTAATTTTCCTATGTTTTCGTCTGTTTTTATTCTTTTCTTTTCCTTTTTCCACAACCGCTCTTCTTCTTTTCTGTTAGTTAATCTTATTTCTATGACGATATGTTTGATGAAGAAGAGAGCCCAAACAAATAGAAAATACAGGTGTTCCTTTTAATCAATAGATCACTGTTTTCCTATAATGTTCGAAACAGAGGAATAGGAAGATACAGGTATCATCTTTCTTTGAAATTAATGACTAATGAAATATGTCTACCAGTAGAAGAAGTCAGAGAGCTTCACGTAAGATTAAATAATTCTATCAATAATCAATTAGCTAGGTGGAGATCCCAACTACTTGAGAGCTTCATGCTTAACATGTCGGACTATTGCTAGTAACTTATTCAGTTGTTCATATGTGTTTGAGCATTTACAGCCTGATATTAGCTCCTCTGATCACCTGGTATCGTTTAATGCTGGAGGAAAGAGTCTAGACATTCGAGGAAAGAAAGTGAAGGAGAGAAGAGGTTAGATAAAAGAAAGTGAAGGAGAGGAGTCTAGACATTCCTCCTCTGTCCTGTTAGAGGGTAAATTAGTCAATCTGGTTTTCAATACAAGGTTATTAATTGATTAAATAAAGATAAGGGTATATAAGAAAGGATTTTAAATTTTGATGGGGATATTGGATATTTTGATGTTTTGATGGGGATATTGAATATTTTGAAAATTTTCATGGGTACACCGGCAATTAACCCTTTTATATAATACTTCCAGCCATTCAAAAATAAATATATCGTTGAAAAAATTTCCAAACATTTTAAACTGAAATGAAACATATATAATCACTTATAATTGTACAAATTAAATTTAAAATAGCTCTTCATATTAATTTGCAAAAATTCAAAAATAATCTCTACATATTATAACGACATATTATAACTACTTTATAATTATTTCTTCAATTACATGTTTCACTTTTAAGTCAAATAAAATTTTCAAATCAAAAGTTGGGATGTTACAATATGCAACAATCATATTTTCTGGTTAAAAATTGTAAAAACGGTTGGTCTTTATGAATCTAGTTTGAAAGTTCTACGTAATTATGAGCATGTACATAAAATATAACTAATATAGGATTTCTACTATATTTAAAGATGAGACAACTTTTTTAAAAACTCAATTAACTCAATCTTACAATGAGAAATATTTACATTTAAAAATTTAAAATCATTTATTGTAAATTATTTGTAGTTTAAAATATTTAGAGGGCAAGAATGAGTCTGTAGTCTACTAGTAAAGGCACATGTCCTCTGACTTAGAAGGTTATTAGTTCGAAACCCAGATGAGAAAAATCCTTTGTTGTAATAAAATGGGTTTGAAAATAATTTTGGGTGGCTTGACCCTAACCCTCTTATTAAAAAAAATAATATTCAGAGGGCTTACAAGAAAAATGAAAAAAAAAAATTCATACAGAAAATGTAGTCCAGCCTACTTCAAATGTATAATAGTACACATCCTAATTATAACCGTCCAATTTAGGAATAACCGCATAGATGCGTTTTATAGTATGCATGGATTCTTAAATGGGGTGGGGAAGCAGAGCTCTTCCCGGCTGCTCAAAAGTGATAACCGTCGGATTTGTGATATGATTCCCACAGGTTCTTCAGGGGCAGAAACTAGAAAATAGAGATTGAGGGTTGAAGAATCAAATATAGTGTAATTTCATTTTATAAAGGTGGCTAAAAGATATTAATGCATATAAAATTATAAAATTTAATAGACCAAATTACAAATTTTCAAACTATAGGGGGTGCTTAGCACCCTTTCCCCACCACTATGTTCCGCCCATGAGGTTCTTAATCTAATCTCTTACACAGTTTTCACTCACCATTAAAGCAATACGATTAAAAGATAATACTGTAATGCGGGTCATAATTGCTCTATAATGAGTTCCAAAACATTGCTCTAGCATTACGATTCCTAGGGGTGCACAAAAGGCTCATAATTCGTAACTCATTTGGAATGAATCGGATTCAACTCACCATCTGACTCGAGTTGACTAGTTTAGTTGACTCATGAGTCAAATCTGGGGGCAACTCAGCTCAATTCGGATTCAACGGTGGTATGTAATATATTACATAATTTTTATTTCAATTTCTTTACAAAACATAAATATTGGAAACATGTGAATTCTTCGTCTAAGATATTATATAGGAAACACATTTAATTTGCATCTAAAAATTGATAAAAGAAACAACTACCTATTGTTAAAATTGATAATTATGTTTTACATATTACACATAATAATAAACTTTTTTAATTTTTATTGTCACGGCATGTAAATATATGAGTAACAATTTTTTTTTTCTCTTCACCTACGGAGTAAATTAGAAATATCATTGGGTAACACGAAAGCAAGCACTAATTAGCACCTTTGTTATCTCTGTACCTTTAAATTAGAAATATCATTGGGTAACACTAAAGTAAGCACTAATTAGCACCTTTGTGCAAAGTGAGCACTAATTGGCAGCTTTAACACAAATAAAGAAACGGGCTCTGTCGCTTCCTGATTGGACACTGAAAACTAAATTAATTCTCAATTCAGGGATGGGCCATGGGCTATTAACAACTGCTCTATTAAGAACACTATGTTTTGGGTTTTGTGAGAAACCCACTTCCCAATCCAAAAAAGTTTCTCTTCTTCTAAAAAATTTCATTGTTTATATTAAAGTAATTTGAGTTTGTGACAGCAAGTGATGTATAAGTTCAACCAAAACGTTCTTTTGGAAGATAAAACATTATAATAAAAACCACTTGAGAGTAGATCCGATGGGCATTGGACCTATTCTGGTTCGATGGGGTTAATCACTGTTGATTTGCTTTAAGATTCGTGCAGAACGTTTTCAACTTCGTGCGTGTTTGTTTCAATTTTCGTACGCACAAATCTTAAATTAGATCGGACGGTCATCATCCTCGTTGAACCTAAAAGTAGGTCCGATGGACATCGGACCTACTCGGTTCTCAATAAAAACAAATGTGTATATTAAAGGAAGGACGGATTGCAGAGTAGGTAACCGTATCACATAAAATAAAAGGACAAGGGTCCTCTCTTCATCAATCAAGATGGTATAAAGTGCTTCTCACATGACAAAAGTAATTAAAGCAATAAGTGTTCCACCAAAGAAGTATTTCTCCCAAAATCCAATACATCATTTACTGACAGTGTGGCGGGTCACTGACGCTTCCACTTTGCCTTTACACAACTACTTGTTTTGCATGCCTATCCTGTAGGGATTAATCCCTATTCTGTGAACGCCACATAGCATCTGTTCCACCAAAAAAGTGTTTCTCAGAAAATCCAATAACAGTGTGGCGGATCGCTGACTAGTGCGTTCTATTCACCTGCCGGGATTTCTACTCTGTGAATGCCACATAGCATCTATTAACCTTTTACAATAATGCAGACGACTTGGGATTTTGTAGTCAAGCTGTAGACTAGTGCGTTCTATTAACCTTTTACACAACTAAATTCAGGAACCAATCCCCATCTATCTCTGTTACTGCATTCAATCTCGTCAATCAATCTTGCAATCTCTGTTTCCGACTCTCTGATCTCTTGCTGTAGGGTACGCTTCCAAATCTCTGTTTCTCATCTCAGCCCTCTGCTCCATCTCTTGCCATCGGGTACACGATTCTCTTTCCAAAATCTCTATTTCTCATCTCTCTTGCTTATTATTAACCAACCAATCACTACCTTTTGCTATCTTCATTCTCAATCACCAATTTGGTACGTGTTTACCAAAAAAAAAAAAAAATACATTTTGCTACTTGTTATTGTCATTTTTCCAAACAACACTACAACGAAAAAAAATAGAGAAAAAAACTAGCGGCTTTGAGGAAGCTGCCGCAGTAGAAGAAAGAAGAAACTTCAAGATGGCTCTTTCAACCGCTGCCTGGACCATTGCTGAGTGGGCGGGGTCCGCTGTTGTCGGAAAACTTATCAGCACGGGTTTTACGTACTTACGTGACCATGCGCTGCCAGCTGACAGTAAAGCCGAGCTAAAGAGGCTACAGGCAGCTCTTCCCCAGATCACAGCTGTCATGGGCATTGCTGAAGCACTCAAGATGAAGCACCCGGATGCTGCCCAATGGGTCGAGCAGTTTAGGGAGGCTGTTGAAGCATCTGAAGACGTGCTTGATGAGTTGGAGTACAAAAAACTGGAGGATATGGTGAAAGACCGAGATGAGGCGGGTGGATCCGCTTCTAGTTCAAAGAAGAGAAAACCATCTACTATCAATGATGATACTTTGGAGAGGTTGAAGGAGGCTGTAAGAATGTTGGATCAGGCTGCTAAAGGTGTGGAGAATCTCCTTCAAGCTGCCACTGTGCTAGGTATTGATGATCTTTCTGAATCACGACAACAAGCAGGTCAAGTTTTAAGTCGCGAAACTACTTCTTTTATAGTTGAAAGAGAGTTGTTTGGCCGGGAAGTTGAGAAGCACAAGATAATTGATTGGCTAAAGCGACCAATTGATGTCCGCCTCTCTTCGTTTGGTATTGTCGGGGTGGGTGGACTAGGAAAGACCACCCTTGTACAATTTGCATATCAAGAGATGCGCGGGTCGAATCATTTCGACAAAACAATATGGGTTTGTGTTTCTACTAACTTCAGTGTTGAAGATATAACGAGAAAGATGCTTGGTGAACTAGGAGAAAATAATTATTATAATAAACCATTAAATGCGCTTCAAGAGACCTTGAAAGAAAATTTACATTTAAAGAAAATTCTTCTCGTTTTAGATGATATATGGGATGATGAGAAAAGGAGCCACTGGGACCAACTGATTGCTCCTTTGAGATTTGTACAAGAAGGTAGTAAAATATTATTTACTACAAGAATGAAATCAGTGGCAGACTTGCTTGCAAGTGTGATAAGTACAGAGCATGAATCTCTATCATTACAAGGCTTAGGAGAGCAAGAGTTGCGATTGCTCTTTCAGAGCTATGCATTTTGTGGTTTTAACCTTGACAATTATAGAGATTTGCAAGCAATTGGAGATCAAATACTAAAAATGCTCCGAAGTAGTCCATTAGCAGCAAAGGTGATTGGAAGCTTGCTGAATTCACATATGGACCACCAGTATTGGAGAAGAGTTTTGAATCACGGGTCTCTATTTAACTTAGAGCAAGCAAAGGATGTGGTGGAGGTTTTGAAATTGAGCTACTACCATTTACCCGCAAATTTGCAGGTATGCTTTAGATTTTGTAGCATATTTCCTCAAGATCATCAGTTTGATAAAGATGACTTGATCAAAATGTGGATCTGTTCTGGATTTGTCCAGCAACAATCAAGTCAAGAACAAAGTCCAGAAGATATTGGAGAAGATTACTTCAATCTTCTTTTAAGGAAGTCATTCTTTGAACCACGGATGGGTGGAAGGAGATATGTTATGCATGATCTAGTGCATGAGTTGGCCCAAAACGTTTCCTATGGAGAATGTTGTAGAATAGAACCTAATGATAAATCAATTACCATACCTAGCACTGTACAACATGTTTATGTGCATGAACGGGAAATGGAAAAGGTCTCCCATCTTGAAAATTTACACAGCTTGGTTGTAACCACTTATTATCATCGGTCTTCATTTGTTCTTCCAAATAATTTAATTAAGAAAAGTTTACGTTATTGAAAATATGTGGATCGATAATTACAAGATACAGTGAAATGCCCAAAGAGATAAGCTGTTTGGTACACCTTCGCTACCTGTCCGCAGAGGGACCTGGACCTTATTAATTAGGTCATTGATGAAACGTTCAAGTACTTGCTCCTTGCTTCGGTTTACAAACTTTATCATTTGCAAGTACTAGCAATTCCAGGAGAAAATGAGGTTGCGATCTATTCAGCAATGGAAACAACTAGAGTGACCAATCTACTTAGGTTGCGTTATATGAGGCTTCCAAAGGAGATAATGCAAACCATTCATGGAGTCCACAAGCTGACATCTCTCCAAGACTTAACCTTTTTTGTTGGACAAGAGAGTGGTCAACGTATAAATGAACTGGGCACACTAAAGAACCTCCGACATCTGTTTATTGAAAACATTGAGAATATAGAGGATCATACTGAAGCTAAGAGTGCCAACCTATTAGGGAAGAATAATCTCATGTCGCTCTCCCTGAAATGGACCTCACAGAGCAATCCTGTTCTCTCTGAGAAAATCATTGATTACCTCCAACCCCCTCCCAGTCTCATGGAATTGACAATTAAGAATTATAATGGTCAAAGATCTCCTAATTGGATGGAGAATTCACCGCCTTTAAACCTATCATCCCTCAAATTACTTAATTGTCCTCTTTTGGAAAACCAATTATTTTCATGGAAAATGCCATACTTGAAAATTCTTGATATACATGATTGTCCAAATCTGGACAAGTTACCTGATGTGCCACTTTCTCTTATTGAATTCCGAATTAGTAATGTGGGCTTGACTTCTCTTCCAGCTTTGTACCAAAATTCTGGTAATAACACTCCTGCGCCATTATCCCTGAAATCATCACTAAGAGTAGTGGAGATAGAAAACTGCCTAAACTTGAGATCTTTGAACGGATTCCTGCAGCAAGAATACATAGATTTTCAGTCTATCGAGAAGATAGTAGTCAGAAGGTGTGAGAATCTCGTACATCTACCAATGGGTGCATTTGGGAAATTTGTATCGCTACAGAATTTAACAATAAGGGAATGCCCAATGTTAATGGCAGTTGATAACCAGAGCACCCTCCTTCCCATGACACTCAAACACCTTTCAATAACATACTGCGGTAAAGTTGATGAGCCACTGCTGGAATCAGCATCAAGCCTTCCTACTCTCACAGATCTTCGGATTGATCAATGTGCAAATATTTCTCGTATTCCCTCCTCAGAAAATGCATTCAGATCTCTCAAAGTGCTACATATATCAGGATGCAAGAAGCTCGGTGAACATTCATCTAGGGAACAGGCACATGGTGTTGACCGAGGAATTAGCTTGGCTTCTTTAAAGATCAATATACTTCGCATTGATAACCTCTCTCTCCTTCTCATCGAACCACTAAGAAGCCTAAGCTTTGTTAGCTTCGTACATGTTTCCCATTGTTCATGGAAGGAGGCTTTGCTGTAGCAATGCTTTCTGCAAAACAGCAGTAGCCTCAAGTGGTTGACTCTCTGGGATATGAGAAATCTCAATACATTGCCTGCTACAATGGTGAGGTTCACTGTGCTTGAAGTGCTTCAAATTGTTGAGGCTGATTTGCTGGAGGAGCTTCCGGAGTTACCTGTTTCTCTAAGGAGGTTAGATATCTATGGTGCAAGGTCTCTGAAGTCATTGCCTGCTACAATGGGGAGACTCACTGCCCTACAAAGTATAACAATTTTGAAAGCCGAATTGCTTGAGAAGCTTCCGGAGTTACCTGCTTCTCTGAAATAAAAGAGAATTGAAGGCCGTGGTGGCCGATTGCTCTGAAACACAAGGACACTCTACTTCTATAACAGATCCCCAACTCATGTTGAAAAAACAAAACCATCTAGAAATCAAGAAAGTTGATTTGCTGGATGGAGGAGCATCCGGGTTTACGTGTTTCTCTAAAAAATAAGTCCATTAAAAGGCCGTGGTGGCAGGTGGCTTCTTTGAACACACTGCTTTACCAACCCCGTATTAATAAGGTACTTTCTTTTCAAATTTATTGAATAAATTAAAAGCTCTTGCAAAAGATTTGGTTTTTTTTTTTTATCAGTAAGATATTCTTATTTGTGACTCATTCCTGCACAGACAAGTCCATTAAAGGCCGTGGTGGCAGGTGGCAGGTGGCTTCTCTGAAACACTCTGCTTCATAACAGAAATAAATCAGATACATGTGGCAGGATAATGCTTCATAACTTACCAACCCCGTATAATAAGGTACTTTCTTTTCCAATTTTTTTGAATAAATTAAAGGATCTTGCAATAGATTTGTCTTTTCTCTTTCTATCAGTAAGATATTCTTATTATCAGAGGAATGGAGAAGGACACGAGTACCCTCAAGTGGTTGAAATTACTACAGTACCTTCCCAGGTATATATCTGACCTTGTTTCTGTATTTAAATTTGAGGGATACTAAAATATTTCAAATTTTAACTCTCCCTGTGTCTAAATGATATAGCCCGGATAAAGGAGGGGGGTTAACAATAAAATATTGACGATATAGCAGTACCTGTTTGGTTTTCATACCACTAGTGTTTCTTTGCCTTTAATTGGTACCTGTTGTTTGGTTTACATACACTAATATTTACCAAACTTGCATACTAGACCTGTTTAAACGATATAGCTGGTGATAACCGGTTGAAACAGTCATCGAACTGCAGCTGGAAGTGCAAAATCAAAACAGAGGGGCTGCACCGCAATTTAACCAAGTTCAAAGGAAGACGTCCAACATTGCCACAGAGGGGCTGCAGTGCAATATTAATCCAGCTGAGGAGATGAATGAGGTTAGAGTAGACTATCAAATGAAAAAAAAAATAAGCAATATCAAGCAGCAATCAAGCCTAATTGGATATGTATAGTTATGGCATGAGATTTTGGACATAATACTGGTTATGTGCAAATTCAATTGTTTACACAAAAACCAACAAGTTGAGAACGAATGTGAAAATTGAATCCATATACACATTGAAAATCATTTGACAGTTTTGCACTGTCTTACAAGAGCAGAAAATTGAGAACGCTTGTGAAAGATATTTATGGAATTTTAAGGGGTAAGCATGCAAACTTTTCGTTGCTGATTGAATAGTTAACAACATTGACAATTTTATCCCTAAAATAAAAAAAAAGACATGTTTTTTGCTACATGGCAATCATTGAATGAAAAGCCATGTTTATAGATAGCAACTAGCATTCATTAAATACCTACAGAGGTACTGGATTTTCATTAACTTGTTTCATTTTCAGATTAATATTCTGATTAGAGATTAGGGAAGCAATGGTGGGAATGCTAGGTGATTTTGTACTGGAATCATGATTCACTGGTACAGCCTTCTCTAGCAGAAGTTTATTTTGGTGGCAATGATTCTGGTAAACCGCATCCTTACGGCCTGAGTCTGTCGGAGTACAAGGACAACATGTGAGAAATCAGGCTTTTACATCAGGTTAAATTTGAACCCTATTGCAGTTCCAAATTGTATACTCAAGAGGTTAAATTTGGTGAGCCCAAGGCCCACAAGTTAATTTTGGTTACAATAAGTAAACAAATTGACCCAATTGCAGTTCCAAATTGTATATTAATATTTATAACACTGGCACTGACGTATGCTTCTAATGCCGTTGACAAGCACGTCTTGTTGAGAATTAATACAAGGCACAAGTTTAATTTGTCAAAATCTATTTGGTACACCTCTTTTTTACTCTGTAATCAACAGATTACATTGCTCTGTAATCAAATATAAAAATATCCGTTGCCTTCTTCCTAACTGATTACATTGCATACATAGATGACACGTGTAACTTTGCAGTCTAGCTGGTACCGGCAACACTGAGATTGGGTTTACCATCATCTGCACCAGCACCAAAGACAGGCCCACCCAAGCCAGCCGCATCCCCAGCTCGTCCTTGTCAGGACCGTATGGCCATCTTCGGTGGGTCTTCTGTGGCTGAACCCGGTGCAGTGAGGTAGGTAGTGGCCATGAAAGACCCCTTGGGTGTGCTCCTTGTGCACCTGACATTGATTTTTTTTTTTTTTTTTAACTGCACAACTGATACTGTTGGAAAATAGAAATAGCAAGTACTAAAACCTGCACTGAACTAGAGTGAAATTTGGTTTGCAGAAATCGAACAAAAGAAAGAGAAATGAGGAAAAGATTTATATGAAGAAACTACTAGCTAAGGGATGAATTTGGGGGCAACCTGACACGTAGGAGAGTTGACTGACACGTGTCAGGTAGATTTATATGAAGAAGCTTCTTGGGTTAGTCCCAAATATGAATTTGCTATTGACATTTGCTATTAGTCGCTAATATGAAGAAGTTTTATATGAATTTTCTATTGACATTTTAGATCCTTCTTGGGTTAGTCCCTAAAAGAAATTTATTCCAGAAATTATAATAGATTATCACATATGCTATTTAATGATGGCTAAATTTGGAAAAGTACATTCATTTAAACTTTGGTACTCATGTTCTTTAATATCTTCGTCAATATTGCTGTTTTTTTTACTGGTGGTCCCTACAGTTTCTTGCCATGTACAATTTTTTAAATTCAAATTCTATTTATTGCAATTGACGAGATCTTTTTCTCATTTACAGATTCAGACTCAGGTAGTTCCCCAGGAAGTGGTTCAGATGCCAAAGCCTCAACACTACATGAAAACAAGGTACATTTTAATATTGTGATTGTATTTGTTAGAGCTACTAAGCATCTACTCGATGATAAAAAATTTACTGGTATATTATCTGATGGACATTTTTCCACACTTGAATCTGCAGGAAAAAGCTTCTGGGCCTGCTTTGGATCTTGAAAAAAGTAACGTAACTTTGACTGTTTTATAGCTTACCAGTATAGACTGGTAACATAAAATTGCTCCGGGACTGTCCTTTCTGGTGACCATTGGCAAAGAAACCAAAACAATTAAAACAAGGGAAATACCAATGACCAATTGTTTTGTTGTACCAGTAATAACTCAGTACTGTATTGCGCGTCTTAGTTAGTCTCTTCACAACATGTCTAAATTTGTCTTGCCTTTCATATTGCAATGAGATGAGATGATAATATTATTTACCTAATAACCATTTTATTCTTGTTATGCCAGAATCATCTAACGGGTCAAAACAATCAGATGCGGAAGACCCATTAAACCTAGCCAATCCTACTGACATGGATGCTCAAATGGATGGTAAGTTTCCTCAAAAGAAAGAAAAAAAAATGAAAGTCTGCCTTCCTATGTGATATAAATTTGAGAGGATACTAAGTGTTATCATATCCTGCATGAAATAATATAGGGGACAGTGATTCTGCCAAAAAGCCAGAACCTGACAAGCAATACCGAGCTGCACTCTTGAAAGCTCGTGAAAAGACTCTTGACTAGGTTTTAAATTGTTGCCTTTCTATTGGTTGATGACATACTTTGTAGGGCTTTAAAGTACTACTAGCTGGGTTGATGCATAGCTCAAAGTGGTAAGTACTATGGAACCATATCTCTATTTTCGAAGTCCAAACAGACAATCTGAACCGCTTTATATGATCTTCATATGATTGGCCTCGAAGTACATTTTCATATGAAGATCATGTTGAGTTGTTCCATTCGACTATTTGATGTTTGAAAATGGAGATATGGATCCCTAGTACGGACCGATAGGCGCTATGTATAGTAGTATAGTACCATAGCCTCCTAGAAAAATAGCCTGGTCCAATTCAGTTGAAAAGGACAAGGCAACAAAAATTTTACAATGCTCCAAGTAAGTCTGGAAAAATAAATTAAATGAGTCAGAATTTATACATGGAATCGTTTATATTTGGTTACTAACTTTGATTAATGACTAATGCATCTAGAAGGTTGCAAAAAAGGACCCTGAGAAGCTAAGGCGAGAAAGGCTATAAAGAAAAGGTGGGTTGTTGTCTTCTATGCCAAACAGTTCATTTAACTTTCAATAATTTTTGTTACTGATTATTAATTGCACTCTTTTGTTCTTTATTATTATTTTTATTTTTTGGCATTTAAAGAGAAAAGGCAAGGCTCCAAGCAGAGGCAAAAGCAGCTGAGGAAGCGGGCCGAAGCTCCAAGAAGGTGGGTTGGTGGCAATGATTCATGTAAACCGCATCCCTACTAGTCTGGATGTGCCTCTGTCGATGTACAAGGACAACATGCGACAAAACGGGCTTTTCATTAGGGTACTTCTCACTTGATTATCTATTCTCAATCTTCATTTTCTTTTGAAGCGATTTTTGTTCCTTATTTATTAGAACTCCATACTGCTTTTGAACTAGGTGTCTGTTCCTACTGATAGCCTCTATCAGTATTTCAAAAAAAAGAACTAGGTGTCTGTTACCTGTCATTTGTTGCAGTATCCTGGTTATTGTACCAGACAGGGGCTGGTTGGTATCAATATTAATTGGGAACTTGGAATACCTGGTTGGTGGTTTGCAGAATTTTAGCCCAAACTGAGACTTGACTGAATATCCAAAATTAGAAATTGTCGATAGTAAAATTAGACAAAATATTTGTTTGACAAAATGGGTACCAGCATAATTGTTTGACAAAATATTTTTTTGTAACTTCTTTTTGTAATTGTTAAAATTATAGTGGCAGCAGAGATATTGAAAGCGATATGTAGTGCTAAAATCCAAATCACAGTATACAAATTGATGTTCTCTAAGCGGCTCTTGAATTGAGAAATAATTAGTAAACAATAACAAAAAAATGAGAATTTGTAAAATTTATTTGGTACACATCCTATTTACTCTATAATCAACATATATGATATATGCATTGCCATTTCCTAACTTATTAGTTACATCGCAATACATATACATAGATGACACGTGTAACTTTGCAGTCTAGCAGTACCGGCAACACCGAGATCGGGTTTACCGTCATCTGCTCCGGCGCCGAAGACGGGCCCACCCAAGCCAGCGCATCCTTGACCTATGCCTCCAACTTGTTGACCGGCACCCCCGGCTCGTCCTTGTCAGACTTTATAGCCATCCTCGGTGGATCTTCTGTGGTATCACCAGGCGCAGTGTGGTAGGTGGTGGCGGTGAAAGACCCCTTTGGTTGTGCTCCTTGCGCGCCTGACATTAATATTTTTTCTTTTTGTTATTGGAGAACTGGTCCTGATGGAAAAATAGAAGTAGAGTGAGATTGGTTGTAGAAATGGAACGAAAGAGAGAGATTGGGGAAAAGATATAGATGAAGAAGCTACTAGTAACTAGAACACGTAGGAGAGTTGACTGACACGTGTTATTGTAATTGCATAGCCCTCTGTCTGGGCCTAAAACATAAAATGCTTTTTGGGCCTCTAGCTGTTGGTCGGGCACATAAATGCTTCATCTGATGAATCCCAGCCCATATAAAATATTAAAAAGACAGTATTGCACTTATTTCAAATACGATTAAATTTCTTTGGGTTGCTCAAAATTTCAAAATTAGTTGATCCAATCTGACTTGTAAAAAAAAAATATCTATACGGTTAGACCTAACTTGATTTCACATTAAATTCCATGGGATCCATCCAATCACCAGTCCTGTAAAAAAAAAATATGCTGTCTCGAGACGAAACAATCTTAAAATTCAAGTAACAAATATATATCACAATAGAAGCAATTGAATCAACAATATATATTTAACTAATTAAACGGTTAGACCTAACTTGATTTCACTATTATATGTTTTAAGTATATGGTTCATGCTAAACAATACATCTCATAGATTATTAACAACAACCATGATGAGATATTTAGAGATCACAATTAAGTAACACGAGTAATAAAAGAAATGAAAGAAGAAGCATCTCAAGACTAAGCCTCAATTTGAGGAATGATAGAATAGCAACAAGGAAGAAGCATGCATCTCTGAGGCGGAGCCAAAAAAGTTTTTGTTAATCAAAACAAGTCACTAAAGAAGAACAAACAGGAGACACACACTTGAATAATAGTAAATAAATGAAATAATAAACATCAGAAAAAAAGCATGATAACAACATCAGTTCGATTAGCAGTGCACCAGCTAATAACCTACTAATAACAAGTATATAAAAATTAAATGTCGAGGTATATGATCATTACTCAACAAAATACTTGAACAAATAATATGATTAAATAAAAGTGAAACCAGAGTCTTACCAACATGTTGAGAATTTGGGAGTAATTTATGATAGACAAGTCCGGCCATATCCAATTTAATTTTCATAGACAAGTCTTTATGTAAACACTGCTTAGATCATGAGTCCGCATTTTCTAAAAGAGAGAATCGGTTATATACTCATCAAAAGTTTTGAATTTGGATATTTGCCCATATCCTATTCAAAATTTACCTCAAATTTGAATAGGATATGGGCAAATATCCAAATTCAAAACTTTTGATGGGTATATAACCGATTCCCCTTTCTAAAAATATTATAATCTCAAGTTTTAAAGCCGTTAATGAATTAAACTATTTTTCTTATGCTTTTGAATTCGGTAATTATGTTAATGCATTACTTTAATGATCTTTGTTTTCTTCAAATATTTCTTAACAATTTACATGTAAAAAGAGGCCCGCTCTCACCAGTAGAAATTCCCAAACAACAAATTCTGAAAATATTGTTATACGGAGTATAAAAATATCATCAAGTGTACTTTCTTATATTTGCAGTTCTTAATTATTTTCAATATAAAATATTTCTGACATGTGTTTTATGTTTTAAAATCTTAAAACGTATGAGAGTAAAAGTTGTATTGATGTTTTTCTTATTTTTGTTTAACTATTTATGTTCAAGAATTAACCAATTTTATAAACAAAATACCACATATAAAGCATATTTTTTTTCAAAATACAATGAACAAAAAAATAAATGTAGTTAACATCAACATAAAATTTAAATTAATAAATGTGTATATAATCTTATAAAATTTCACAAACCTAAAAAACCAATTAAAAAAAGTATAGTCTGTATCTTACTGCATAATTAGAGATATAAAAATAACTGAAAAAGTAAAGCATTAATAACATTTGTAAGTTACAGCATCTTACAACAATTTGGTTTTGTGATTTTCAAAGTTTAAACAGTCGATCCAGACCGTTCAACATGATCTCTATATTAAAATGTGCTTGGAGATAAAATTTTACATTTTTTGAATTATTTTATTATTTATTAAATATTTTACAAAAGTGTTGTTTTTAGACAATTCTAGACCACTGAAAAATAACAGTTTTGTAAAATATTTAATAAATATTAAAAAATTCAAAAAAATATAAAATTTTATCTCCAAGAACATTTTAGTATAGAGATCATGTGAACGGTTTGAATCGACTGTTTGGACTTTTAAAATTGCAAAATCAAATGAGTGAGGCTACGGCTACGGCTCAAAATTTGACTTTTAAAAATCCTAACGGTCGATCCTTACCGTTCAACATGATTATAAAATGAATATGTACTTGCAAACAAAATTTTACATTTTTTCGAATTTTTTTACTATTTTTTTAGATAGGCTGTTTTTGGATGGTCCAGAATGTTCAGATCAAGTGATTTTCGAAAAAATAGTAAAAAAGTCCAAAAAAATGTAAAATTTGGTTTGCAAGTACATATTCATTTTATAATTATGTTGAACGGTTCGGATCGACCGTTAGGATTTTAAAAAGTCAAATTTTGAGCCGTAGCACGGACCCAATTGGTGATTTGCATAGCACCGTAGCCTCACTCAAATCAAATTGTGGTAAGATGTTGTGTGTGTGTGTGTGTGTGTGTATATATATATAGTTATGGCATGAGATTTTGGACATAATACTGTATGTGAAAATGGTATTAGTGCAAATTCAATTGTGTACACAAAACCGAACACGTTGAGAACAAATGTGAAAATTGAATCTATATACACATTGAAAATCATTTGTCAGTTTTGTGCTGTCTTAGAAGAGGCAGAAAATTGAGAACGCTTGTGAAAGATATTTATGGAATTTTAAGGGTAGGCATGCAAAATTTTCGTTGTTGATTGAATAGTTAATGACCCAATCCTCATTGATAATTTTTTGACCCTAAAATGAAAATAAAAGACATGATTTTTGCTCCATGACAATACATTGAATGAAAAAAGCTATGATTTTAGATAGAATCTAGCATTCATTAACTACTACGAGGTACTGGATTTTCATTAACCTGTTTCATTTTATGATTAATATTCTGATCAGAGATTAGGGAAGCAATGGTGGGAATGCTAGGTGATTTCTTACTGGAATCATGATTCACTGGTACAGCCTCTCTAGCAGAAGTTTATTTTGGTGGCAATGATTCGTGTAAACCGCAAACCCAACGGCCTGAGTCTGTATGTGCCTCTATCGGAGTACAAGGACAACATGTGACGAATCGAGCTTTTCATCAGGGTACTTCTCACTTGATTTATCTATTCTCAATCTTCATTTTCTTATGAAGCAATTTTTGTTCCTTGTGTATAAGAGCTCCATACTATTTTTGAACTAGGGTTGTGTGTTACCTGTCATTTGTTGCAGTATCCTGGTTATTGTACCCGACAGGGGCTGGTTGGTATCAGTATTAGTTGGAAACTTTGGAATACCTGATTGGTGGTGTGCAGAATTTTAGGCCAAAATGAGACTTGACTGAATATCCAAAATTAGGAATTGCCGATAGTAATATTAGACAAATATTTGTTTGAAAAAATGGTACCAGCATAATTGTTTGACAAAATATTTTTTTGTAACTTTTTTCCTACCTATTGAACATAAAACAAGTTTTTTTCGAAAATATCCATGTTTCAGATTCGATTTGGTCCTTTTTAGTAATTCATGTTTCAAATTCGATTCGGTCGATTTTTACTGATTCATCCGATTTCTATTTTGATCAACATACTTTATGTAAATTCACAATGCTTGCCCTAAGGTTTAATAAGGGAGATGCTGACAGATGGGCGAACAACAGTCAGAATTATTGGGGGCCCTGTCAAGACAAAAGAAAGATAAAGGGGAATAATAATCAATTCTCTTAATTGCAATTAGTTAATAATAATGTAAATCAAGGGGGACGTCATGTTCTTGAATGAAATGTTGATCTTTATTCTTTACTTTTACACAATTTATTACTTACTCATCTTTCCGTCACATGTTCTTGCTTGTATCCTTGCCGGCGTTGGACGCAGTGCTCAGTTATCTACCTTTCGTGTGAATTTTGTTTTATAAGATGAATAATTGCTTGGATTCATTGGAAAATCTGTTAAATTTTCTGAGAATTCTGAATGCAATGCCGGTTTTCTGTTTGGGGCTTCGGGCTCTTGAAATCACCTCACGAGCCCGAAGTCCGACTTAGGCTTGGGCCGTTCTGATCAAGGGCTCTTGTTACGATCTATTATGTCAATATGTTTGGAAAGTTGTAAGAACTGCAACTGTGGAAACCTATATGAGGAGCAAACCATTTTCTCCCCTCTGTATGCTCCATCTTGTAAGCTCAGATATTTTAGGGCCCATAGTTTTTCTAGACTGGGCATGGGGTCTTCCGTCAAACCAGATTTGGTTAGGGTGAGCTTAGTAAGATTTGGTGGAAATTGAACATTATTTCCAAACAAATTATGTATATGTAGTTGTGTGCAACCTATCACTATTTTGATGACTCTCATCAATCTAATTGTAATACTTATGCAGAAGCTGCTTTGATGAAGAATACACTGTATGATGACTATTCTGCCACTGTTACTGTACGCCGCATGTCAAAGTTGATAGCAGGAGAAGAGCAACCACCATTAGCGGTAACAAAAGTAGAAACCCGTCTTCTTATTGGTTGGATGATCCAACAAGCAACAGGTGTTGCCAATAAGGAGGATCTGAAAAGTTTTCGGGATATGCTTGTCCATAATGTGAAAATATTGAAGGATGAGGGCAGCATATGGATACCAATGTTGGAGGCTGGATTTGACTCAGAGAGTTCTCTTGCACGAGCTGGAGTATTCGAGGTATGAACTGGACGTGCTGAGTAAATTGATGAAATCACAACCAATAAATGAAAAACAACGTGGTTCTTTTGCATTTTCCTTAGTGAAATCCCATTTTCACGTGCGTGGAGCGGCAAGAGGTAATAAGATGACTAAAATTCATCACTTGACCACTCCTGCTATGAATGTATTCTTTGAGGAAACCAAGATGTATTACGAAAAAGATGATTTACAGTTGTATATAGGCAGGTGCATTTGATGCATTGAAATGATTATCAAAAAAGTTTGATTACTTGGCCATCATCAATTTGCGTTTTGATTTTTATTGTTCAATGAATAATACCACTTGAATATCTGCATGCCGTTGGCCAACCAAGCAAGTTCCTTTTTGTCTCATCTGATGGTGTTTGAGTTTCTTTTTTTATTAAAGATTTATTTTCAATTTAATTTCTTAATGAACGACTGAAGGAGCTACTGAAGTTTTTCCTGACCTTTTATTAAGCGGAGGTCAAAGCTTTGTTCCTTTGGAGGGTGATGTTGTCCAAATGACTTGTGACCTAAATATTCTGTTCCCCAACCAAAATTAGAGTATCATATACAAACCTTGTTTAGCGTACGTACGGCGTGCCAGGTAATTACAAGTAATTTTTTTTTTCTTTATCATCTTAAATTTCTATTTTCTTGCTTCCCTTATTTAAAGGGAGCATCATGCCACATGAATGTAAATGAATATGATAATAGAGGTTGTA
This sequence comes from Carex parvula, assembly GCA_025461045.1. Lineage (NCBI taxonomy): Eukaryota > Viridiplantae > Streptophyta > Magnoliopsida > Poales > Cyperaceae > Carex > Carex parvula. The sequence goes on along the minus strand of JAJGRW010000008.1, from coordinate 453,009 downwards.
TAATTTGAAATATACAAGATTGCATGAACCAATTGTGAATATTTTTTTCATAAATAAATTATAATTTAATTGGAGCCAACTTTATGGATTAGGTTGCCAACCATTAATTCACGTCTTTAATTTTTACAGCAAGAAGATTAATTTTTGTTTATATTCAAAATTTATTTGCTCTCTCAGATTTGTGCCATGGCCCAAATTCTACAATTTTGAGAAAAACGAAACTTTTAAAGTTGCAAATTCACAATATAGATTTGTATACGCTGTGACCATACTGAACCTGAAATTTTAAAGTTGGTCTGATTCAGTTGGAAATTATGTAAAAATGCCATAATATAAAAAATAGGAATTTGTATTAACCAAATGCGAGATGGTTATACATTAATGTCACCGTTCACCAAGACGCCTATATTACATTAATTATGATTACCTAGGACTATGACAGAAAAAGGAGATGGTTGCAAAATTGTAGCGTTTTTTATTAGTATTATTAATTTATTTGAGTTCAAATTCTTTTTACAAAAAAAAAATGTTCCGATCAATTTAACTTGTTATGATGTTCTGAAACTTTAATTGTTCTATAGAAAATATTAAAAAAGAAGTGAGAAAAACAGAAAAATACCAACAAATTTTCTTCAGTAGAAAGATCGGTAGAAATTCTACCGATTTAAAGTTTGAATTAGTTTGGACCGGTAGAATTCCTACTGATCTAAACCAGTTGTTCTTTTTATTTTTTTTATTTTTTCTATTAAAATATAATTTTTTTTAACAAAATAGATTGAATCCTTTTATTTTTCTGAAAACTTTTTATACTTTAATAGAGAAATTAAAAAGGAAAAAACAACTTTTTTATTATAAAAGTTCTACCGATCCAAATTTTTAGATTGATACTCCTATTTCTCTCCCTTTTTAATATTTTCCATAGGTAAAAAATTCTCTCTTTTGGATGTGCATTATCGGATTCACCGACACAACAAAAGACTTGAGAGAAAAGATTACCGCAGAAGCACCAGGTTAAGCTCCATTAAAATAATAAAACAAATATATAGGGAAATGAAGCAAGCCATTGCTATTAACTACTTTTCAGATCGCCCTCTCTCTACTTTTTCTCCTTTTTGGCAAGCAGTTACTTCTCATGCTTCTCTTTATGATAGAGGAATTCGATACCAGGCAGGGATACACAGCCCTATCCTCTTTTGGCATGATACATGGTTTGGTGATTATACCTTGGCTACCATGTACCCTTTCTTATTTGCATTATGTAGTAACCCTAACATCACTCTTCCAGAGGTTATATCCTCTCAGGGATTGGGTATTACTTTCTTAGGACACTCACTGGGGTGGTTAAATTTGAGTGGCTTGAGGTGTTACAAATCATTTCAAACTTTGCACTGGAACCGCCTCAAGAACATATCAAGTGGATGTGGGCAGCTAATGGGAAGTTTTCTGTTAAATCTCTCTATCAATTTTTAAGTTTTGGGGGCTGTCAAGAGTTACATATCATGGAATGGTGGCATTTGCCAATCCCACCAAAAATTCGGGTTTTTATGTGGTTAGTACAGCATAACAAAATTCTCACCAAAGATAATTTGGTGCTAAAAGGCTGGTCTGGCGATCAACACTGTCATTTTTGTCAAGATTATGAATCCATTGACCATTTATTTCTTGTTTGTTCTAAAGCAAAGCAGGTTCTGTTTTGGCTTGGTAACTGCCAATCCCTCTTACCTGAATGGTCTTCCTTCCAGGAAGTCTTACATTTTGGGTTTGCTTTACCTACAATCACCAAACGGTTCTTCTTGATCGTAATTAGTGCATTTACTTGGACTATATGGAATAACCGGAACAACATCTGCTTTAATCATGCGGATTCAGCTTCTGTTCGTTCCATTGTTTCTAACATTATTCACCTCGTTTTATATTGGACAGGACCTTTGGAAGATTCTGCTGCTCAGGAACGTGCTGCTTGGCTGCCGCGATCCATGGAGGATATTCCTCTTCAGGAGTTGGACCCGGTGCCTGATCAACAGCTGATACCTCGCGACCCCTGAAGATCTTACCTATCTTTACTATATTACATTCCATCATGTCTTTTGTGGAGTGCTAGAGGTTTATATACTTGTTTGATGGCTATATACTTATCGTATTCCCCTTTTGAGGTCAGCTATACCAAGTGGGTAGGCTGCTGGGAATTTAGTTTTACTTAAGATGTAAGCTACTTTGTTTCTATATGAAACGGGCCTTGTGCCTTTTTTTCAAAAAAAAAAAAATTAAGTGTGGGATCTGAAATCATATACGACTGCATTTGTTTGTGTGAAAGTGTTGATAAATTATACTAGGTTCTAACAACGTTTCTAGAAATAATTGACCTAATTAATTAATTAATCCACCCAATTAATTAATTAATATATTATTTGTACATCACATAGTGATGTACACAAATAATTATACAAATTAATTATTCCTTTCACTCACATATGTGATATCATATATGTCATATTTTTTGGAGTTACAATTATTCAAGTTAAATTTTTATATCACTTAATATACATCACAAGTCCAAGATAAGATTATTTTGTCTTTATGCGGACTAATCATTTCTTAATATGTAACACGAGAAATTTCATGTTACTGTTGCTTCGGAGTAAAATAAAATGACATGATAGTTAGGGCAGCTAAAAACATTAACTTGGACCAAGCAATAATGATTAGGACCTTTTATAGATTGACCCACTTTTAATTTTCTTTTTTGGATATTTTTGTCTTTACTGTACCGGAACTAATTAATACTTTAATAATATCAAGTTGTTTATCTTTAAATACATAGTTGATACACTAGAAAATAAGTATTGATAATTGTCAATAATTTATGTATATGTTTATGTATAGATAACTAAAAGTTGATACATAAAAAATTTAGAATTGATGCCTAAATTGATTAAAAATTGATAATTAATAGAATTTATAACAAAATTCTATAAATCAAACGATAAAAGTTGGTGATAGAAGCAAGTCGAAATCAAAAGAGAGCTCAGGGAACAAAATTTAGAGGAGGATGGAGACACCATTGGGTACACAAAGTGGGGGATCTACAACAAAGAGAGTCGGTTTAATTAAAAATAATATGAAGAAAGAGGATTCGGAAAAGGCTTTTTATTTAAGTATTAAAATTAATTTATAACATACTAACTTTCTAATTAACATGTTGTTAAATAAATCTAAATTCTAATAAACAGGTTGCTAAGTAAATTTTAAAAATATTTCAAGGCTAATAGGAAATCTATCTAATCACAAAATGACTATACAATCAAGTAACTTTGAAATAGTTGTTCATCTCAATTCATAAAATTTAAAATAAATTTTGACAAGCCACGACGATACTATAAAAAACTTTCAATTACGTGTTTCACTTTATATCAAATAAAATTTCCAAATATATGAAAATTGGGATGTTACACAGGTTTTATTGATGTTTGATGTATTTCTTATTTGAGTGTTTTATACAACCAATGAGCCTCCCAAGAAATTTTGAAACAGTAAATCAGATAAAGCTTAGTTGTTGTAAATTTTTTGTTTCTTTGTCATACTTTTTTATATTTTACAACAAAATTTGTTTCATATAATTTAGAAGTTTATCTATAAGAAATTTGCAAAAGGAAACTTTGCTAAAAATGCAACATAACTCAATTCAAACAAATTAAAATGTAAATACATGTGGCGTAGTTGCTGTCCCATTACTTTTTTTTTTCTTTCATAAAAAACCTCCCATTTCATTCATTTGTTATTAAATCAATCAATATCTTGCTTTTACATGTGAGGCATTAATCAATGTCTTGCTTTTACCTTTTTTTGGTACATTTTTCTAGTGCTTATGTTTTATAGATGGACACCACTATACCTTGCTGGGTATCTAATTCTATCATTACAATTTAATTGATTTATTACTAAACATAATACAAGTGATTATATTTTATTTTCCCATAATGCCCATATTTCATCTGATGGTTCAAAAACAATGTACTGGAGCAATTATAAAAAAATAAAATTATTGTGGATACATGATAAGGAAATTGCAATTTCTTTTTTGTATCTTGAATTTTGTAAACGAAACTCTAATCTTAAACTCGTTGGTTTTGTACTGATCAATTATTGAATTCAAACTCATTAACTAATCGGGTTCAAATCTATTAACTAAATGTGTACTAGATAAATAACACTAAAAGTAGTCACTTACATAATAAAAAAACAACAAAATAATATTATTTTACATATTGAAAACAACAAAAACGATAAGAGGGAACAAAATTAATTTAAAAAAAAAATTAGTCCAAACTTATTAAATCAAAATTATTTTTCGAAGAAGCAATTTAACCGTAATTCTTTTCATTGTAAGTTTGTTTTTGCATATGTGAATATTTGTTAGTTTAAAAAAAATAAGAATTTTTAACTGACATTTGAAGATGCCACTGCCAACTACTAATCTACTATGTTGTTTTTAAAAATAATATCTATATAACAATGATATAATAGAAGCAACAAAAAGATCACACGGCCCATTGATGCAGTGGATCCATCCGACAGTTTTTGAAATCAAGTATTTTTTTAGAGTGAAAAAGTGGAGCAATCACATGGGTAGGAGGGTATCAATATCACATAAAATAAAAGAACAAGGCTTCTCTCTCTTTGTGATGGAATAAAGTGCCGATATTTTTATTAAAACTCCCAAAAAAAACAAATTATCTAATCTGCTCCCACTCCTAAGTTATAATTATTTCTACCCTAACCGCCCGTGGGCTGGGTGGTCCACTTTTCCCACCTGACCGCCCAGCCACTGGGCGGTCCACTACCACGAGCTGACCGCCCAGCAGCTGGGCGGTCCGCTATAAAACCCTATAAAAGGGGTTTTTCTCTCTCCATATGAGCACAGTATTCATTCCTCCACACCAGAAATTTTCCAGAACCGAATGAGAGAATTTTGAGGCGATTTTGAGGCGATTTTGAGGTATGGACAGTAACAGTGGAGGTAAGAAAGCGAGCAACCGAGATCGTGGCGTAGCGAGAGGAGGGTCAATTAGTGATCGAGGTAAAAATGAGGAAAAAAAATACAAGTGTCAAATATGTCGTGATTTTTTTAATTGTGAGACATGTAAGCTGGAGGAATGGAAGAAACGACATGTTCAGTATGAAATTTCAGACGATGACTTTGTGAAAAACCCCTACGGCTTTGGTTTGAAAAAGAAGAAAGTTGATCCAGAGCCTCCAGCATCGGACGATAAGTTTGTTCTGTGTACTGGTAAGGCTACCACTTCGTCTGCTGTGACTGATCCAGATCAGGCAAACTCTGATGATGACTTTGTGCCTTGCACTTTCAAGGCTCGTTGTAAGAAGTAGATTTTTTAGGAATTTATGTTGTAGAATTTTTAGGAATTTATGTCGTAGACTTTATTTCATTAGTTTTGTGTTTGTTTATGTTTTATGTTGTTAGTTTTTGTATACGTAATTAAGTAATAAAAATAACAAACTACCAATTAGAATAGTTCATAACTAGGGTTCACAATATACATCTAAAATAGTTCACAATATACATCTAAAATATTTCATAACTAGAGTTAACAAAACTTGGTAATCAGCGACGACGGCCGAACAAACTCAAAATACGACGTCTGGGTCTGGGTTCAGCTGGTTGTGCGGCACTACCGGATGTCTCTCCATGGCTACTACCGGTTCCTGGGCTTTCATGACTGCGGTGGCTACTACCGGTAGCCTCAGCAACAACTCTAGCATTTTCTCTTTCGTTGGCTTCGTTAATGGCATCTGCATTGAATTCCAGTTGAAATAAAATCAAAATAAAATATAAGTAAACAAATAAAATATAAGTAAATAAATAAAATTAACCGTACCTGCTCGCTGCCTGTCAGTTGTTGAACGGCGGGCCTGATGTCCCATTCGCCTACCTTCCATCTCGTCCATGGTCATTACTTGACGCTTGTGGGGTCTTCTTCCTTTTCTGATCCACCCGCTTGCGGGATAGACTTTATCACCAACATAGGGCGGCCACTGATACTGGTTGGGATAAGGATGGAAAGATGCACCCCAAGTACTCGCAAGGTAATCGGTCCGGTACATGTGAGCGACATAATCATCCTCAGAGAAGTTTCTCTCTTGGCACACCGCCATAACATGAGAACAAGGTATGTGGGCCAACTGGATTCCTTGGCAAGTGCATGTTACAGTATTGTCAGGTGCAAAAATAACAACATACTTGAACATCCTTTTCACAAACTCCATAGTCCCATCCGGTTTACGGCCGGTTGGAGCAAACTCATCTGGACAGTGCACTTCGAATTCCATTTGGTTATCCCCGTACGGGACAACTCTCATAGATGCACCTTTCTCCCTATGTTTCCTTAGTTTTCCCTCCACCCTTGTTGAAAACGTTTGATTCCTGGACAGTAATTCAGAAAATATAAGTCAACAAATAAAAATATACATACCTTAGCAAAATCTCTGAATAAAAATATACATACCTTGACAGTAATTCGAGGGCTTTAGCACGCCGTGCAACAAACCATGCATTTAACTTGTAGAAGGTGTCCTCCACAATTGCTGCCACGGGCAACTGCCGGCTCTGCTTGAAAACAGCATTTAAGGACTCAGACCCATTTGTGGTCATAATTCCCCATCGGAAACCTCCATCACGGGCTTGCAATATCTTCTCATATCGAGGTGGCTCAGCCAGATCGGCGGGATTATTTTTTCCCACCTTGAGTAAGTACAAATTTGCCTTTGGACAGTACTGCAAATAAAATGTTTGATTAAATAATTCATATATAAGTCAGAAAATATCTGCAAAATGTAAGTACAAAATTCCCACCTTGAGTAAGTACAAATTTTTTTCCACCTTGAGAAAACGTTTGATTAAATAATTCAAAAAATATAAGTCAACAAATAATTCATATATACATACCTTGGAAAAATCTTTGAACATCTCTTCCAACCTTCTCGGCTTCTTCTTCTTGCAACCAATTCTGAATGTATCTGCAACCCATTTTCCAGATCCGCAGTTCTTGTGTAGGTTTTCTGTAACATGTTGCATACACAGCCTGTGCACACAATCGCCGTTCGCTGTCGACCACCCGAAATCTGGGCGATCAAAAACATATTTGATTCCTTTGTGCTGGTCTGATATGACACAAAGGAACCGGTCGCCAACCACTCGTCTTCTTATGAAGCTCATGAAAAATCCCCAGTTTTCCCCGTCCTCCTGCTCAACAATTGCAAAGGCCAAAGGCAACAACTGGTTTTCAGCATCATATGCACATGCGATCAGCAGTCTCCCGTCGTAACGGCCAGACAGGAAGCATGCATCCACACTGATGACCGGTCTAATGTATGGCACAGCTTGAATACATGGACCGAACGCCCATGCTATGGCCTTGAATTGTAACGCGTTGTCGACATCCCGTACGCCTATATTCCAACATTCAAAGACAGTGCCGGGATTTGTACTTGCTATGGCCTGCAGCAATGGTGCAAGAAAGCTGTATGAACCATGCCAGCTACCGAACATTCGGCAAATCGCAAGTTCACGCCCTCTCCACAACCTGTTGTATTTTGGGACGACATGCTTGTAAACCCGTCTGACAGCTCTACCGACCTCCTTGAGGCTCATCGATGGGTCATCCTTAACGTCATTCTCAATTACATCGGCAATAAGTGAAGCCGTAAGATTTGCATGGTCTTTCCTTGATGACGCAGCCTTGCATGTGTGAGGTGGTTCACACTTCTTAATAATCCATGCCTCGCCCTTACCCACAGGGGTTGCATATAGACGGAAGTGGCAATGCACTCCGTCTTTACAAACAATTACCAACCTTCTTCGGTCCCTTTTTTCCTCTCGGCACTCCCAGTTGCCGTGAACATGGACCTCATGTATTTTCTTCACAAGTTCATCTATGTTGGTGTAAATCTGCTGCGGAGCAAGCTCTTGACTGTACCTGACACGAGGCCCAAAAAATGAGATGTCTGCCTCTTCAAAAGCAGTGGTATCGTTGAATGTGGGGCACGGATGCCTATCTGTCCGACCTCTAATCGGAAATCTGTCTTCCTTAGGTAAATAATCTCCATCACCTTCTGACTCGTGATCAGAATTCCAATCCCCTTCCCATTCGTCACATGTTTCCAAATTTCTTTGTGGTACGGCATCGAGCTCAGCATCAAGGTCAAGGTCTCTCCGGGTAGCAATGGGTGACACTAAAGGTATTGATGGTGGTACAGATGGAAATCTGGGTTGGATTGGGGTTTCAGGAGGAGGTGGTGGTGGTGGTGGTGGTAGATCGGTGGTAAAATCAGGTACATAATTCTCATAAACGGGTGATACGGGCGGTTCATAACTCGAGTGACGGGGGTTGTCATACCTCGAGGGGCCGGGGTTGTCATAACTGTAGTGACCCGAGTTGTCATAACTAGAGTGGCGGGGGTTGCCATACCTCGAGTGCTCATGACCCGAGTTGTCATAACCCGAGTGCTCATAACTCGAGCTGTCATAACTCGAGTGACGCGGGTTGTCATAACCCGAGTGATCATAACCTCTATTTTCCCTAGATGTTCCAACCCCGAGTTCACGCTGAACTCTCCTGGAATATAAGTCCATTACCATTACCCCCTGTGACTCAAAAGTGTTGTAAACACTCCTCCATAACGACTCATCTGTTATTGGATACCGGGTATAGTAAGGTCTACCACCTCTTACTGTGTTAATCCGGGTAGCTAAATCTATATCACACCGGTTGGGGTTCACACCGATCTTTTCATACACAATACCCTTCAGTTCAACAAATGAGGTATTTGCATTTACCTCGAAGCCGTATGCTGCTTCCTTAGTGTACTGTGCTCCCTCCTCACCCCGGGTAAACTTCCCGCCCACATACAGTGCAACCAACATATTTCTGTTCTGAAATTACTGTTCTGGAATTACTGTTCTAGAAATATTGTTCTGGAAATACTGTTCTGGAAATACTGTGCTGGAATCACTGTGCGGGAATCACTGTGCTGGAATCACTGTGCTGGACTTACTGTGCTGGACTTACTGTGCTGGAATTACTGTGCTGGAATTACTGTGCTGGAATTACTGTGCTGAAATTACTGTGCTGGACTTACTGTGCTGGAATTACTGTGCTGAAATTACTGTGCTCAATCGCCTCAAAATCGCCTCAAAATTCTCTCATTCGGTTCTGGAAAATTTCTGGTGTGGAGGAATGAATACTGTGCTCATCTGGAGAGAGAAAAACCCCTTTTATAGGGTTTTATAGCGGACCGCCCAGCTGCTGGGCGGTCAGCTCGTGGTAGTGGACCGCCCAGTGGCTGGGCGGTCAGGTGGGAAAAGTGGACCGCCCAGTCCGCCTAGTGGGAGCAGATTTGATAATTTGTTTTTTTTTTTGGGTTTTAATAAAAATATCGGAATAAAGTGCTTCTCACAGGACAAAAGTAATTGAAGCAATAAAGTGTTTCTCCGAAAATCCAATACAGCACTTACTGACAGTGTGGCGGGTCACTGACGCTTCCACTTTGCCTTCACCAATTACCAACTACTTGTTTCGTATTTCTATCCTGCAGGGATTGTAACTCTGTGAATGCCACATAGCATCTGTCATTCTCCAATAATGCAAAACACTAGTTGTGTACGAACTACGAAGACTAACAAATTTATTTATTCATTTTCCTTAATATAATAAATAGCAAATTTATTTATTCTTTTTTTTTAATATAATTTATTTGTGTATACATTATGTGACTATGATCAACAATGCAAAATATGTCTTGATCAATATATTGTATTGAAATAGTAACTAGAATTCTAAAGTTAGAAATTAATTGTTTTTATAGTAATTTTGTATGATTAGAGGTTATCTCGAATATAAAATTGAAAGATGCTATTTTTTTTTCTGTACCACATTCTCCCTTTAAATTGTCTGTGACAATATAAAATTGTTTTAGAATCTCTGTACCCAAAGTTTACAAGTATATTATTATTTGCACATCATGTGCTGAAAAAATTTGATGAATAGATTGTTTTTTTTTTGTCACATCGCATTATAATAATAAAGATTACTGTATAGGGTTACAAAAAAAAAAAAGCACATCTACAAGTATAATATTATTTGTTCAGCTTGCGGTAAAGAAAGTTTGTCAATTAACTATTTTTTAGCATCATATATGATCAATACAAAAAATAAAAATCAATATTTTATATTTCTTCTATTATATAATTAAATATTTGGACTATAAGCAACAATCTTTTTTTCTAGTTAAAAATTGTAAAAATGATTGATTTTTATGAATTTAGTTTTGAAAGTTCTACATAATTATGAGCATGTACATAAAATATAATTAATATAGAATTTCTATTGTATTTAAAGACGAGATTAGTTTTTTAACAACCAAATTAACTCAATCTTTTAATGAGAAATATTTACATTTAAAAATTTAAAATCATTTACTGTAAAATATTTGTATTAAAAATATTTAGAGGACAAGAATCAGACTTTGGTCTACTGGTAAAGGCACATGTCATCTGACGTGAGAGGTCATTAGTACAGATGAACAAAATCTTTGTTGTAATAAATGAGTTTGAAAAAAAAATTTGGGTGGCTTGACCCCAACCCTCTTATTAAAAAAAATATTCGACTTACAAGAAAAATGAAAAAAAAAAAAAAAAATCCATACAGAAACTGTAGTCCAGCCTACTTCAAATGTATAATAGTACACATCCTAATTATAACCCTCTTTCTATTCCATTGTTACAAAAATGGAGGGGATTGGACAAAAAAAAAGAGTAAATAATAATCAGTTAGAGCATATGCTAAAAAAATTAACTAAACCTATTGTATCATTTTAATTAAATTCGGATATTTTTACAAAAAAAGATATCCAAACTGAGTGATCGATAATCTAAGAATTTATTTTGAATTGAAGTATGAAAGTAGACCAAATTATATTATTGATAGCCATCGTTTAGGATGCACAAATGACAAAACAAAATTATTTCTAGAAATATATTAAATATTTTGTCGGGAAGGAATAAGATGAAAAGTTTTCTCGATGTGATAGATGGCATTCGATTATTTAGATTTTGTATGCATATCTCAATCCTTAGTTACATAAATATCTTATTTGTATATACTCCAAGAAACCAAATTAATTATTTTAGTTCTTTCTATTGCATAGATTTTTTTTCCATATATCCGGTTTTTTATAAAATATTTGATACATTTTAAAAATAAATATTTCTCCTTTTTAGTGCATATCCCATCATTATTTTAGTTGTCCAGGTATGAACAACCCCAATGCATTTGCCACTATTTACTTTTAAGTTTATTTTTTTTTTAAATTTGGATCCAGACTGTTCGATCAGAAAGTCGGGCCAACTCGGTCCATGGTGGAATACACGGGGTCCTTAATATTCATGTGAGAGCAAATCAGACGGTCCAGATGAAAACTAAAAAATGGGATTACTTTAGGGATCCGAATTCTGGCTGTAGTAGGCTTTGTCAGTAGGTCTAGTTCTTCTTTGGTAAAAAGAAGCTTCCTTCCATCTATTTTTTTTTAAATTCAAGTCATCAACATAGTGACAAATGAATTACGAATCATGAATTGTCCCGCACTCCCATCCTCCGTTACCCTCACTTAACTTCTATAACTATTATGGAGACCACAAAAACTCCAGCACTAAATTTTTTTTTCTAAAATATTAATACCTACGCACGAATTATTTATACCTATGAACGAAAATATTTATACCTATAAGGTGAACAAATTTTATATAAATAATTGTTTCTTCAACTATATGGGAGGACCACTCAAACTGTATGAGAGGGATCATACACGATTTTAAAGGTGGGTTTTTTTTTCGTTCAATCTCGTCTACATTTATTACGATCTATGAGGAATTTTGAGAATCTAAAATCAAACCAGCCGCATCTTTGACCTTGTCCTCCAACTTATTGATCTTATGGCCATCCTCATATGTGAGTTGGGGCCAACCCGACACGTAGGAGAGTTGACTGGCACGTGTCAGGAAGATTTATATGAAGAAGCTTCTTGGATTAGTCCCTAATATGAATTTGCTCTGCGACATTTGCTATTAGTCCCTAATATGAAGAAGGTTTATATGAATTTGCTATTGACATTTTAGATCCTTCTTGGGTTAGTCCCTAAAAAGAAATTTGTTCCAGAAATTATAATAGATTATCACGTACGTATGATATTTAATGATGGCTAAATTTGGAAAAGTACATTCATTTAAACTTTGATACTCATGTTCTTTAATATCTTGGTCAATATTGCTGTTTTTTTTACTGGTGGTCCCTACGGTTTCTTGCCATGTGCAATTTTTTAAATTCAAATTGTATTTATTGCAATTGACGAGATCTTTTTCTCTTTTACAGATTCAGACTCAGGTAGTTCCTCACAAAGTGATTCAGATCATAGAAGGAAAAATCGGTATCAGAATCGGAATTGGTATCGTCCGATCCCGATCTAGATCGGAAAAATCGGTTGGGATCGGCCGAATCGGATCAGAAAATCGGACTTTTTTGCTAGAAGCTTGTTTTACACTAAAAAAAATAGAACAAAATTGATAGAAAATTTAGAAAAATTATTACAATCAAATAATCCACTAATACAATATAATACAAGCATTACAACTAAAAACACACTCTTTCACTCCCAAAAATTCTCATGAACGTAATGGACTGGTACAAATTGAAGCTCGCATATATATAAATGAGTTGTGCTTTTTAACAACAAAGGTTGTATGGTGTGGTGGTAGTTGACTTTGGTTGAGCTCAAAAAAGTTTTGGAGTTTGTTTAATTCGCATTTTAGCCGTTTCAATGGAATTGGTTTATTTCGATCCGGAATGACCGAAATTTGACTGGAATTAGGCCGGAACGTCCGAAATTTGACGAAATCTACATTAACCGCGTAACTCGGCCTGAAATCGGATCGGTACCGTCCGATCCCGATCCGGAACGGCTAATTCCGCTCCGGAACGGCTGATATTTCCTTCTATGGTTCAGATGCCAAAGCCTCAACACTGCATGAAAACAAGGTACATTTTTTTTTTATTGTGCTTGTATTTGTTAGGGCTACTAAGCATCTGCCACTATTATAGTGGAATGCAAATCTAAAACATGACAAAAGTCATACACAAAAATAAGGAACTTTTCAACATTACAAAGGAAAAACGAAGCACCTTGCTAATTAGTATAACAAAGTATAGTGAAGAGTGATATATGTTGTCTTCTTTTATTTTTCAATTTAATCAGGGTACGTGCAGTTTGCAAAACTAGACGAACTTCATACAAATCATTCTCGCCTTTTCCTACAATAACCAATTCAAACACAATTAATTATTTACTGCAAGAATTACAATAACCAATGCAATTAAATCCAATTAATTATCTACTGCAATTAAAATTTAATAATAATTGCCCACCAGATATGCTGGTCATTCCAGGAATGGTATTGTTGCAAAAATGTAATGATTTTTTAACAACACACTAACTGCAAGTTTGATATCACCACTTCTTCCAAGAAGCAAACATGGCTTTTATGTCAAATTGTGCCCAAATTAGCAGGTACATAAAAGAAATCCCAACATAAACCAAATAAATTCATGCCTTGTGGCCCACTGCTCATATCCTGCATTTGTATGCCCATTGAAGCATTGATTCAATACAGTATAGATTTTAATGCTTTAAGTGCAAAAATTCATGCCATGTAGAGATTATATTTATTCAAAATTAAATGAAACAATTCGAGGAAGTATTAATTATATAGTTTAGATAGACCATAGTGTGTCAATCAGTACCTTTTGATCCTTTTTTCTTGAAAGTTTTTGAAGAGTAGGATGTCTACGAAGCTGCACAAGAAAAAAGCAAAACAATAAAAATTATGATTTTGCTACCTAATGCTCAAACTATTAATTAAAGTTTATACTGTCAGCCCATCCAACTCTTTATTTATACTTGTACTTCTAATTTGTCTATACTGATGAATAGTATTAAATTTATCCAAGGAGTTCATGAAAAAGAAAATAATACACATTACAAATGTGGATCCCAAATTGAATAACCCTTATAATTACTATCCTTTTTTTATCATGTATATTTCTTTTAAATAGATAAATTGAATAATACACATTACAAATGTGGGTCAGGCGGCAACAGATCTAGAGAGAGAGAGAGAGAGGAGAGGTCGGGTGGCAGGGGGTCGGCCGGGGGTCAGGCGGCAGCGGGGTCGGCTGACCGGGGCCTTTTTTTTCGCTAAACCCGAAATGCGGGAATCAGAGAGAGGAAAGGCTTTGGCGTGGTTTTTAAGGGGTATCCTTCTGCGACCGGACCGAATCGGTCACATAAGGGTAAGGCGCCGGTCGCTGATGGGTTCATCGCTGAAACATTAATTTTGTTTTTTTTTTTTGGGTCTTCAACGACAAGCGATCCAACCGGTCGCTGATGTCGGTCGCTGAAGCCCCTTTTTGTTGTAGTGAATAAAAAGAAAAAGAAAATAGTTAAGTACAAGTTTTATTGATGTTTGATGTATTTCTTATTTGATTGTTTTATACAGCCAATGAGCCTCCCAAGAAATTTTGAAACAGTAAATCAGATAAAGCCTAGTTGTTGTAAATTTTTTGTTTCGTTTGTCATACTTTTTTACATTTTACAAAAACTTTTGTTTCCTATAATTTGGAAGCTTTTCTGATAAGAAATTTGCAAAAGGAAACTTCGCTAAAATGCAAATATGCAACATAACTCAAGTGTTAGACTAAATTATTGAACTATCGAAGCAATATAAATAGGATTTAAATCTATTATCGAATTATCTTAAACTTGTTGGTTTTGTACTGATCAATTATCGAATTCAAACTCATTAAACTAATCGGATTCAAATCTATTAACTAAATGTGTACTAGATAAATAACACTAAACGTAGTCACTACACAATATAAAACAACAAAATAATATTATTTTACATATTGAAAACAACAAAAACGATAAGAGGGAACAAAATTAATTTAAAAAAAACAAATTAGTCCAAACCTATTAAATCAAAATTATTTTTCGAAAGAAGAAATTTAACCGTAATTCCTTTCATTGTAACTTTTCACTGCAACATGACTGTATACGAGGTTTTTGCATATGTGAATATTTGTTAGTTTAAAAAAATAAGAAATTTAAACTGATATTTAAAAATAATGTCTATATAACCCGAAATTTTTATTTATACCATTTTAAAAAAAAAATTAACTAAATGACCATCGTTTGGTGGGAATTCGAAATCTAACACGGCCGCACCGGCATTCTGCGGACCCATTTCAGCGGGGCCGCAGAATGCCGCTGCGGACCCAAATAAGAGTCCGCACCGGCATTCTGCGGCCCCCTTTTTTTTTTTTTTATCGATGCACCGGTGTAAAGCAGGAGATATCTCAAATTTTTTGTTTTTAAAACTTTTTTGGTTTCTAGGAATGCGTGCCATAAAATAAATATGGGAGTGAGGATTGCGTGTGTGTGGGAAAGGGAAATAAATCTGTAATTTCAAATCTATCTCTTCAATTTTTTAGAATGCACGAATCTCAACAACATTTATTTTTCATACACGAATCTCCAAACAAATAAATGGATGGATTTAGAATAACATAATCCTGTGATTCCAAAAAATCACGGCACCCCTTAGATAGGTCAAAAGCCCAACCGCTCACATCTTAAAATAATATATAAAAATTGTTTTCTTATATTTTTTGGTTTCTAGGGTGGCATGCAACGAGATATCTCAAAAGTTTGAAACGGGATTAAAAAAAAAAAAAAAAAAAGGGTCTGCAGAATGGTTCTGCGGACCCATTTAAGGATTCGCAACGGCATTCTGCGGCCCCGCTGAAATGGGTCCGCAGAATGCCGGTGCGGCCATGTTAGATTTCGAATTTCCACCAAACAATGGTCATTTGGTTAATTTTTTTTTTTAAATGGTATAAATAAAAATTTCGGCTATATAACAATGATATAATGGAAGCAACATAAAGATCACACGGCCCAGTGTTGCAGTGGATCCATCGGACAGTTTTTTGAAACTAAGTGCTTTTTAGAGTGAAAAGTGGAGCAATGTCAGCAATCACATGGACGGATTCTGCAGACTAGGGTATCAATATCGAGAACGGAGTAGGTCCGATGCCCATCGGACCTACTTTTAAGTTCAACGCCACGCTGACCGTCCGATGTAGTACAAGATTTGTGCGCGCGAAAATTAAAACATACACGCAAGGGGTTTAAAGCATTTCGCACGAATCTAAAAGCAAATTGATGGTGATTAAACCCATCGAACCGAGGTAGGTCCGATGCCCATCGGACCTACTCTCAAGTCATCAATATCACATAAAATAAAGTGCTTCTCACATGACAAAAGTAATTGAAGCAATAAAGTGTTTCTCCGAAATCCAATACAGCACTTACTGACAGTGTGGCGAGTCACTGACGCTTCCACTTTGCCTTCACCAAATACCAATTACCAATTACCAACTACTTGTTTCGTATTTCTATCCTGCAGGGATTGTAACTCTGTGAATGCCACATAGCATCTGTCATTCTCCAGTAATGCAAAAGACTTGAGGTTTTGAAGTCAAGCTCTAGACTAGTGCGTTCTATTCACCTTTTACACAACTAGATTCAATCTATTACTGCATTCAATCTCTATTCATCTCCTCTCCTCTCTTTTGCAACTACATTCAATCTACCTTGCAATCTCTGTTTCCGACTCTCTGATCTCTTGCTGTAGGGTACGCTTCCAAATCTCTGTTTCTCATCTCAGCCCTCTGCTCGATCTCTTGCCATCGGGTACACGGTATCTCTTTCCAAAATCTCTATTTCTCATATCTCTTGCTTATTATTAACCAACCAATCTCTGCCTTTTGCTATCTTCATTCTCAATCGATCTGTTCTCTTAATCACCAATTTAGTACGTGTTTAAAAAAAAAAAATACATTTTGCTACTTGTTATTTGTCATTCCCAAGCAACACTAGCAAGGAAAAAACAAAAAAAAAAAAAAAAAACCCACCGGCTTTGAGGAAGCTGCTGCAGTAGAAGAAAGAAGAAACTTCAAGATGGCTCTTTCAACCGCTGCCTGGACCATTGCTGAGTGGGCGGGGTCCGCTGTTGTCGGGGAACTTATCAGCACGGGTTTTTCGTACTTACGTGACCATGTGCTGCCAGCTGACAGTAAAGCCGAGCTAAAGAGGCTACAGGCAGCTCTCCCCCAGATCACAGCCGTCATGGGCATTGCTGAAGCACTCAAGATGAAGCACCCGGATGCTGCCCAATGGGTCGAGCAGTTTAGGGAGGCTGTTGAAGCATCTGAAGACGTGCTGGATGAGTTGGAGTACAAAAAACTGGAGGATATGGTGAAAGACCGAGATGAGGCTGGTGGATCCGCTTCTAGTTCAAAGAAGAGAAAACCATCTACTATCAATGATGATACATTGGAGAGGTTGAAGGAGGCTATAGCAATGTTGGATCAGGCTGCTAAAGGTGTGGAGAATCTCCTTCAAGCTGCCACTGTGCTAGGTATTCGTGATCTTTCCGAATCACGACAACAAGAAACCTGTAAAGTTCTAAGTCGCGAAACTACTTCCTTTATAGTTGAAAGAGAGTTGTTTGGCCGGGAAGTTGAGAAGCACAAGATAATTGATTGGCTAAAGCGGCCAACTGATGTCCGCCTCTCTTCGTTTGGTATTGTCGGGGTGGGTGGACTAGGAAAGACCACCCTTGTACAATTTGCATATCAAGAGATGCGCGGGTCGAATCATTTCGACAAAATAATTTGGATTTGTGTTTCTACTAACTTCAGTGTTGAAGATATAACGAGAAAGATGCTTGGTGAACTAGGAGAAAATAATTATTATAATAAACCATTAAATGCGCTTCAAGAGACCTTGAAAGAAAATATACATTTAAAGAAAATTCTTCTCGTTTTAGATGATATATGGGATGACGAGAAAAGGAGCGACTGGGACCAACTGGTTGCTCCTTTGAGGTTTGTACAAGAAGGTAGTAAAATATTATTTACTACTAGAATGAAATCAGTGGCAGACTTGCTTGCAAGTGTGATAAGTACAGAGCATGAATCTCTATTATTACAAAGCTTAGGAGAGCAAGAGTTGCGATTGCTCTTTCAGAGCTATGCATTTCGTGGTTTAAACCTTGAAAATCATAGAGATTTGGAAGCAATTGGAGATCAAATACTAAAAATGCTCCGAGGCAGTCCATTAGCAGCAAAGGTGATCGGAAGCTTGCTGAATTCACGTATGGACCACCATTATTGGAGAAGAGTTTTGAATCACGGGTCTCTATTTAACTTAGAGCAAGCAAAGGATGTGGTGGAGGTTTTGAAATTGAGCTACTACCATTTATCCGCAAATTTGCAGGTATGCTTTAGATTTTGTAGCATATTTCCTCAAGATCACGAGTTTGATAAAGATGACTTGATCAAAATGTGGATATGTTCTGGATTCGTCCGGCAACAACCAGGTCAAGAAGAAAGGCCAGAAGATATTGGAGAAGATTACTTCAATCTTCTTTTAAAGAAGTCGTTCTTTGAACATGCTGAATCATGGTTTGGTGAAAGGAGATATTTTATGCATGATTTGGTGCATGAGTTGGCCCAAAACGTTTCCTATGGAGAATGTTGTAGAATAGAATCAAATGATAAATCAATTACCATACCTAGCACTGTACGACATGTTTATTTAGATGAATGTGAAATGGAAAAGGTCTCCCATCTTGAAAATTTACGCAGCTTGGTTGTAACCACTTATTCGTATTCATTTGTTCTTCCAAATAATTTAATTAAGAAAAGTTTACGTTTATTGAAAATATGTGGATCCGAATCCAAAAACAGTGAAATGCCCAAAGAGATAAGCTGTTTGGTACACCTTCGCTACCTGTCCTCAGAGGGACATGTACCTTATTATGTCCTTGCTTCAGTTTACAAACTTTATCATTTGCAAGTACTAGAAATTGAAGAAGGTGATGAGGTGGCGATCTATTCAGCAATGGAAACAACTAGAGTGACCAATCTACTTAGGTTGCGTTATATGAGGCTTCAAAAGGAGATAATGCAAACCATTCATGGAGTCCACAAGCTGACATCTCTCCAAGAGTTAACCTTTTATGTTGGACAAGAGAGTGGTCAACGTATAAATGAACTGGGCACACTAAAGAACCTCCGACATCTGTCTATTGAAAACATTGAGAATATAGGAGATCGTACTGAAGCTAAGAGTGCCAACCTATTAGGGAAGAATAATCTCATGTCGCTCTCCCTGAAATGGACCTCAGAGAGCAATCCTATTCTCTCTGAGAAAATCATTGATTACCTCCAACCCCCTCCCAGTCTCATGGAATTGACAATTAACAATTATAATGGTCAAAGATCCCCTAATTGGATGAAGGATTCACCGCCTTTAAACCTATCATCCCTCAAATTACTTAATTGTCCTCTTTGGAAAAACCAATTATTTTCTGGGGAAATACCATATTTGAAAATTCTTGATATACGTCATTGTCCAAATATGGACAGATTACCTGATATGCCACTTTCTCTAATTGAATTCCGAATTAGTAATGTGGGCTTGAATTCTCTTCCAGCTTTGTACCAAAATTCTGGTAATAACACTCGTGCACCATTATCCCTGGAATCATCACTAAGAGTAGTGGAGATAGAAAGGTGCCCCAACTTAGTATCCTTGCATGGATTTCTGCAGCAAGACAACCTAGATTTGCAAGCTATTGAGGAATTAACCATCATCGGCTGTGAGAGATTGGTGCACCTGCCAACTCATGGGTTTGGGAAGTTAACGTCCTTGGAATACTTAAACTTAAAAAATAACCCAAAACTAGTGGCGATGGATTTTCAGGGCTACCTCCTACCAACAAAACTCCAACGACTTTACATGGGAAACTGTGGTGAACTTGATTTGCCAGTACTTGAGGCATCATGTGGTGTCACTACTCTCACTTGGCTGAATTTACAAAATTCAAATATTACATCCATTGCTGTGGCACAAAACTCATTTAGAGCTCTTAAAAGCTTGAATATTAGGAATTGTCCAAACCTAATCAAATTTCCCTATTTGCTGCCACTTTCTCTAACTGAATTTCACATCAATTTCGTTGGATTGAGTGCTCTTCCAGAATATTATCAAAGTTCTGACTCTAGCAGTGGCCCATCAACATCGTCACTAAAAATAGTGCCTATAAAAAACTGCCAAAACTTGAGGTCTTTGAACGGATTCCTGCAGCAAGACAACATAGATTTTCAGTCTATCGAGGTGATAGAAGTCGAAAGTTGCGAGAATCTTGTACATCTACCAATTGGTGCATTTGGGAAATTTGTATCGCTACAGAAATTAACAATAAGTTATTGCCCAATGCTAATGGCAATTGATAACCAGAGCACCCTCCTTCCCATGGCACTCAAATACCTTTCAATAAATAACTGCGGTAAAGTTGATGAGCCACTGCTGGAATCAGCATCAAGCCTTCCTACTCTCACTGATCTTGAGATTTTTAATTGTGCAAATATTTCTCGTATTCCCTCCTCAGAAAATGCATTCGGATCTCTCAATGTGCTACACATATCAGGATGCAAGAAGCTCGTTGAACATTCATCTAGGGAACAGGCACATGGCGCCGACCGAGGAAGTAGCTTGGCTTCTTTAAAGATCAAGGAGCTTCACATTGATAACCTCTCTCTCCTTCTCATCGAACCACTAAGAAGCCTAAGCTTTGTTACCAAGCTAAGAGTTTACCATTGTTCATGGATGGAGGCTTTGCTGGAGCAATGGTTTCTGCAAAACAGCAGTACCCTCAAGGGGTTGACTCTCTGGGATGTGAGAAATCTCAATACATTGCCTGCTACAATGGGGAGACTCACTGTGCTTGAAATGCTGTCAATCCAAGTGAGAAAACAGCAGTACCCTCAAGTGGTTGACTCTCTGGAGGAGCTTCCGGAGTTACCTGCTTCTCTAAGGGAGTTATCTATCCTTGGTGCAAGCTCTCCGAAGTCATTGCCTGCTACAATGGTGAGGCTCACTGTGCTTGAAGATCTAACAATCAGTGGGGCTGATTTGCTGGAGGAGCTTCCGGAGTTACCTGCTTCTCTAAGGTCGTTATGTATCTGGGGTGCAAGGTCTCTGAAGTCATTGCCTGCTACAATGGTGAGGCTCACTGTGCTTGAAGATCTGGCAATCTCTGGGGCTGATTTGCTGGAGGAGCTTCCAGATTTACCTGCTTCCCTAAGGGAGTTAGGTATCCATGATGCAAGGTCTCTGAAGTCATTGCCTGCTACAATGGCGAGACTCACTGCCCTAAAAAGGCTAGACATTTCGGGAGCCGAATTGCTCGAGGAGCTCCCGGAGTTACCTGCTTCTCTGAAAGAAAAGAAAATTCAAGGCCGTGGTGGCCGATTGCTCTGAAATGTAAGGACACTCTACTTTTATAATAGACCCCCAACTCATGTTGAAAAAACAAAACCATCTAGAAATCAAGAAAGTTGATTTGCTGGAGGAGCATCCGGGGTTACGTTACGTGTTTCTCTAAAACAGAAATAAATCAGATACATGCGGCAGGATAATGCTTCATAACTTACCAACCCCGTATTAATAAGGTACTTTCTTTTCCAATTTTTTTGTATAAATTAAAGGATCTTGCAATAGATTTGTCTTTTCTCTTTTTATCAGTAAGATATTCTTATTTGTGACTCTTCTTGTTTCAAACTTCAAAAACTTCAAAAACTTTTCTTGTTTCAAACTTTTTATCAGTTGCTATCTGTTTTACTTTACTTTCTTTATTTAAATTTGAGAGATACTATCATATTTCAAATTTTTAATTCTCCCTATGTCTAAATAATATAGCTAGTCTCAAGCCCGGATAAAAGGAGGGTTAAAAATAAAAAATTTGAAATGTGTTAATTTGAAGAATAGCAACTCAAATTAAAGAAAAAAAGACACCGAAATTTGCAAAAAGAACTGAAATAACTAAAACTATACAACAAAAGGAAGGTTTATTTTGATAAAAAGCGAAAGTTCTTATTTAAAAGAACATGCACAAAATTCACAAAGTGTCCAAACTTCATTTCTAACAAGTTCCACTTTATTGGGACTAGTTTGCCTAAATTCCCTGTTGAAGTGTCTGATGTCCTTAGCTGAAATTATTTCTAGCTGTTCTTTCCTTTTGCTTTTTTTTTTTTAATCATTTTTTTAAGTGCTGCTAGCCAGCAGTACCTGTTTGGTTTTCATACCACTAGTGTTTCTTTGCCTTTAATTGGTACCTGCTGTTTGGTTTACATACACTAATTATTTACCAAACTTGCATATTGGACCTCTTTGAGGGCTCTTAATTAATATTTTCCCTTCATGGATACAGGTGATGACCCGTTGAAACAGTCATCGAACTGCAGCTGGAAGTGCAAAATCAAAGCAGAGGGGCTGCAGCGCAATTTAATTAAGTTCAAAGGAAAGAAGTCCAAAATTGCCACAGAGGGGCTGCAGTGCAATTTTAATCCAGCTGAGGAGATGAATGAGGTTAGCCTAATTGGATATGTATAGTTATGGCATGAGATTTTGGACAAATACTAGTTATTGCAAATTCAATTGTTTACACAAAAAACCGAACAAGTTGAGAATGAATGTGAAAATTGAATCTATATACACATTGAAAATCATTTGACAGTTTTGCACTGTCTTACAAGAGCAGAAAATTGAGAACGCTTGTGAAAGATATTTATGAAATTTTAAGGGGTAAGCGTGCAAACTTTTCCTTGCTGATTGAATAATTAACAACAATGACAATTTTATCCCTAAAATAAAAAAAAAGACATGATTTTTGCTACATGGCAATTTATTGAATGAAAAAAAGCCATGTTTATAGATAGAATCTAGCATTCATTAAATACCTACAGAGGTACTGGATTTTCATTAACTTGTTTCATTTTCAGATTAATATTCTGATTAGTGATTAGGGAAGCAATGGGGGGAATGCTAGGTGATTTTGTACTGGAATCATAATTCACTGGTACAGCCTTCTCTAGCAGAAGTTTATTTTGGTGGCAATGATTCTGGTAAACCGCATCCTTACGGCCTGAGTCTGTCGGAGTACAAGGACAACATGTGAGAAATCAGGGTTTTACATCAGGTTAAATTTGAACCCAATTTCAGTTCCAAATTGTATACTGAAGAGGTTAAATTTGGTGAGCCCAATTGGCCCACAAGTTTAATTTTGGTTACAATAAGTAAACAAATGCCGTTTAATTTTGGTTATTAATATTTATAACACTGGCACTGACGTATGCTTCTAGTGCCGTTTAATTTGTCAAAATCTATTTGGTACACCTCTTTTTTACTCTATAATCAACATATACATAAATATCCTTTGCCTTCTTTCGAACTGATTACATTGCATACATAGATGACATGTGTAACTTTGCAGTCTAGCCGGTACCAGCAACACCGAGATCGGGTTTACCATCATCTGCTCCAGCACCAAAGACAGGCCCACCCAAGCCAGCCGCATCCATGAGCTTATCCTCCAACTTGTTGACCGGCACCCTCGGCTCGTCCTTGTCAGACCGTATGGCCATCTTCGGTGGGTCTTCTGTGGCAGATACCGGTGCAGTGAGGTAGGTAGTGGTCGTTAAAGACCCCTTGGGTTGTGCTCCTTATGAACCTGACATTGATTTTTTTTTTTTAACTGCAAAACTGATACTGTTGGAAAATAGAAATAGCAAGTACTGAAACCTGAACTGAACTAGGGTGAGATTTGGTTTGCAGAAATCGAACGAAAGAAAGAGAAATGGGGAAAAGATTTATATGAAGAAGCTACTAGCTAAGGGATGAATTTGGGGGCAACCCGACACGTAAGAGAGTTGACTGACACGTGTCAGGAAGATTTATATGAAGAAGCTTCTTGGGTTAGTCGCTAATATTAATTTGCTATTGATATTTGCTATTAGTCCCTAATATGAAGAAGATTTATATGAATTTGCTATTGACATTTTAGATCCTTCTTGGGTTAGTCCCTAAAAGAAATTTGTTCCAAAAATTATAATAGATTATCACGTATGATATTTAAACTTTGGTACTCATGTTCCTTAATATCTTGGTCAATATTACTGATTTTTTTTACTGGTGGTTCCTACGGTTTCTTGCCAAGTGCAATTTTTGAAATTCAAATTGTATTTATTGCAATTGACGAGATCTTTTTCTCTTTTACAGATTCAGACTCAAGTAGTTCCTCACGAAGTGGTTCAGATGCCAAAGCCTCAAGCCCTCAACACTGCATGAAAACAAGGTACATTTATTGTGATTGTATTTGTTAGGGCTACTAAGCATATACTCGATGATAAAAAATTTACTTGTATATTATCTGATAGACATTTTTTCACACTTGAATCTGCAGGAAAAAGCTTCTGAGCCTGCTCCTGATCGTGAAAAAAGTAACGTAACTTTGACTTTTTTATAGCTTACTAGTATAGACTGGTAACATAAAATTGCTCCGGGACTATCCTTTCTGGTGACCATTGGCGAAGAAACCAAAACAATTAAAACAAGGGAAACACCCATGACCAATTGTTTTGTTGTACCAGTAATAACTCGGTGTATTGTGCATCTTAGTTAGTCTCTTCTCAACATGTCTAAATTTGTCCTGCCTTTCATATTGCAATGAGATGAGATGATAAAATTATTTACCTAATTACCATTTTATTCTTGTTATGCATACAGAATCATCTAACGGGTCGAAACAATCAGATGTGGATGACTTGTTAAACCTAGCCAATCCTATGCTCAAATGGGGTAAGTTTCCTCAAAAGAAAGAAAAAAATGAAAGTCAGCCTTCCTATGTGATATAAATCTGAGAGGATACTAAGTGTTATCATATCCTGCATGAAATAATATAGGGGACAGTGATTCTGCCAAAAAGCCAGAACCTCACAAACAATACCGAGCTGCACTCTTGCGGGGCCGCTTTACTGAAACTATTTTGAAAGCTCATGAAAAGACTCTTGACCAGGTTTTCAATTGTTGCCTGTCTATTGTTGATGACAACCTTTGTAGGGCTTTAAAGTACTACCAACTGGGTTGATGCATAGCGCACAGTGGTCCGTACTATAGATCCATATATCTATTTTCGAAGTCCAAACAGACGATCCGTACTGCTTTATATGATCTTCATATAAAGATGTCCTTGATTGCCAAATTTTACATTTTGTAGAATTTTTTACTATTTTTTTAGATAGGTAGAAAATAACTTGATCTAAAGATTATGGATCATGTGCTACAAGCAGAGGCAAAAGCAGCTGAGGAAGCAAGGAAGCGGGCCGAAGCTGAGGAGGCAAAGTGCAGGAGAGCCCAAGAGAGAGAGGCAGCCCGTCAAGCCCTGCAACAAGTAATCTTTCCTATTAATTTGAGACCTTTATTTTAATCAAATGAGTGGGTTTATGTGTATGTCTATTTAAAATTTCAGAAAAATTGCATGTGCTCTGTCAATTGCAAAATGAAATATCATGTGTATATCCTCCAAGAATTAGAAATTTCATATAAAAAATATCAAAATTAGTCCTCTATATCTCAGTATAACTTCTCAAAAATATCAAAATTAGTCCTCCAAGCATTTGATGCTCTTTGGGCAAATATTGCTCCTAATTGTAATCCTTGGTTCATATTTTAGATTCTTTCTTGACATCTCTGTGCTAAATAAGAGATTTCATATCAACTTGCAAATGCTCATAGTCCTTTTTATGCCATATATTTGAAATAGAGTGAGGCTATGGTACTACGCATACCGTAGATTGGTTTCAACTACGGATCAATATTTTGTTTTCTGAGTTAAAAAATGTTCAACATGATCTCCTAATGAAAATGTACTAAATTTTACATTTTTTAGATTTGTTTTACTATTTTTTAGATAGGTAGAAAATCACTACGTTTGAATGGTCTAGAATCTTTATATCAAGTGATTTTCTACCTATCTAAACAAATAGTAATTTTTTTTTTTAAATTGTAAAATTTGATCTACAAGTAAAGTTTCATATGGAGATCATGTTGGACGGTTCAGATAAGATTGTTTGCACTTTGAAAATTCTGATATTGATCTATAGTATGAACTAATATGTGCTATGCATAGTACCATAACCTCACTCTTTGAAATATTACAAGATTATATATATTAACTTCTCTCATTATCAGGTGGAGAACTATAGAAATTGACAAAGGAAATCTATTCACGAGAGATCGAGATGCTGAGAGCAGCCCCATAGCATATAGCCAGTTCAGTTGGTGAGACCAGTCCAATGGATTGCCAAGAGGGAATTGGAACGGGTTTCAGACCCGGTACAAACCCGCTAGAGCAGCTGGGGCTATTCCAAGTGTTGACAGAAATAGTTTTTGGGTCCTATCTGATCCAGGAAATTGCTGTTAGTATAACTTAGTTTCATTACTCTTCTACTGTGCTGGTTTCTTTGCTGAATTGTTGTCTAATATTATCAAGGTATCTGATATTAAACATGATACTGCAAATGAAAACTATATTTAATTTGTAACTGGGTTTTTCATTGCTACAATTTGCAATGAAAAAGGCAGAACTGGTGCAGTGATTTGGTCAGTTTTTTCTGGTTGCGTTAGATTTTTAATATTTTGACTTTATACTTGATATTTTGCAGTGATTTGGTCAGTTTTTATTACCAATGAAAAAAGGCTACAATTTTGCATAAAAAAAGTTCATAACAAACACAATAAAACGATAAATAATGTACAACCTTTCATATTTTTAGCTTACACCTACATTCAAATACCAATTATTATGTGTCATACAAGTAATATTAAATTCCACACTGCAATTTTTACCTTTAGTATTCCATAAGAAAACAAACTTTTAGAATTTATGTGTAAAAAAATGCTCTATTTTTTTTTAAATAACATGTCTAAAAATTAATTAGCTTCACTAAAAAAACCAATTAGTCCTAGATAATTAGTTTTCTTACAGTATTCTATAACTAATTTATTAGGTTTGAATATTGTAAACAATAAACTTGCTACATATTAGTTCCATATATCTCGAAAAATGCATGTAGTTATGTATTATTATTATTATTTGCTTTTCTCCACTCTCTACCTTCTTGTGTGTACTTAAATATTGTAATTTTTCCTCATTATAAAAAAAAAACATAATGGATTACATAATACGGCGCAAGATCTTGTCATGGAACATGTCCATCTAACTTGAGCCAAAAAAAAAAAAAAGTTTACCTGTGAGTGGGGCCCACTTGATGGTTGTATTACAATTGTGTAGCGCATTATGGTTAGTATCATAACTTTTTGACCATTTATCGTGACTTTGTTGGCTATTTAATTAATATTTCAAAATCCCAAGTTCATACTATCAATTCAAACCATCGACATTATTTTTCGAGTTAATTTCATACGAAATCAACATAGCAAAAATGAATGAACCAAATTAGTGGTAATATACAAAATAATTTCATTCATTTTATGGACCGTTATATTTTGTAAACAAAGTGTGAATAAAAAAATTGAGAACCAACAATCGGTGGTGTTTTCTTACAGTATTATTTTTAAATATATTTTATTAGGTATATTTTTCAATGAATACCTCTTTCATGTGGACCCTCTTTCTCATAATTAAGGATTCTCCTTAGCCTCTGTTACAGAATTCAGGAGAAGTTACTAATGTGTTTTATATTTAACTTCTTATTGAAATATTTTCATGAATCTAGCACAATTTAAATCTTGTAGAAAATTACTGTAATATTGTTAATTCCCACCGCAATGTATGAGCACTTGACTAGTAAAAAGTAAAAAATATTTAGTTATTTTACATTAACTAAATTACAATCATAATATATATGAAAAACTTTTGTCAAAGTTAAATATTTAGACGATGGGATAATTGTCACAACTAATTTCTGTCTGCTGTGCCAACTAGTGTAAACATCGCTTGCAAAGATCAGTCTGCTGTTGTTTTTCCTGCGTATATTGCTTCTTACATTTTATGATTTCTTTCCTCAGCTGTATCAGCTTATTGCCCAACTCAATTGGTGTTTGAGCTGTGGGGGAGAGGGACCATGTATCTTGTATCAATTGTGTGAACTGTTGAGAACTTAACCATGCATTCTCAATTCTGAACTGTTGAGAACTGCTGGGAAACTTGATCTGAGCTTGACACACTATTGGACAGTGGTCTGAAGCTATATTAGGAAGCCCAAGAGGTGGAGACCAGGAATCTGTCCAACCTGGCAAAGGTCGGATTTTCTCTGTCATTGGACCAAGTGTAGGCTCTTCCTTGCAGTCTTAGATCCAATAATTTGTAGCTGATCAGTGACTGCTTTGAATCTTATCATGTGATGGAAGTGATTAGTGTTATCTGGCCTGTCCTGTGGGTTCATCGTAACATTAAAGTCTCCAAGTACCAGCCATGGCAAGTCATTTACTGGTTTGGCTCTCCGGAATTATGCATAGAAGGCTTGCTTATCCCGAATGTTAGCAGGCCCATATACGCCTGTAACCCTGAATATTGTATTGTCCATATTGATGGCTAGGTCTACCGAAAGACAATATTTATCAGATTGTTGGCCTATCTTGGTGAAAAATGATGAATTCCATGCCAGTAGTATCCCCTTGCTGTGCCCTGTGCTGGTACCAGTAAATACTGTTCCAGGGCCCTACCAACTGTTTGCTTAACAAAATTTGTGTTTAGGGCTGACCACCATGGTTCTGAAACTCGGAATCGGAATCGGAATCGGATACTTGACCGTGGAATCGGAATCGGGTGAATCGGCCGGAATCGGCCGAGTTGACTCGGTAACTCGGATTTTTTTGGCAGAAGCTTGTTTTGTATAAAAAATAAGAAAAAATTGGTAAAAAATTAAATTGTCCAAAAATTATGTTAAGATAAAAAATTACACTCATATAATCCTCTAGTATAAAGTAATATAATATTATACAAGCTTTACAAATTCACAATCAGAACACAAATTCTACTGTCATAAACTATGTCAAGCTAGCTGTATCAGCTCGTCGTCCTTTGTATTAAAAATGTAGAAAAAATTATTGTACAAAGATAATTAGTCAAAAAATAATGGTAAAACCACATCTTACAAAAAAAATAATCTACTCATATAATAAATATAAACTTTGAAAATCAGCCCATTTAAAAAAGTGATGCAATAGCCTCCATATTTTTTTTTTATTATTATTATTTTGCAATTAAATAACTCGATGTAATTAATAGTCGTACTAATAATGAGACATAAAGGAGCCAGAATTTTAGTCAGGAGAAGCAAAAATAAATATTATTAATTTATTATTAATATTTTTGTTTATTTTAATATTCATTTTTTATTAAAAACCAAAATTGTCAATACACTCTTTCTTTAAAATGAAGATCCTTTTATTTCTAATCAATTCGGTAATCAACTAATGATAAAAAGCATGAAGTTATGTAGTAAGCTAATCAACTAATGCACATGTTGCATGTGCTTTTTGTAGAGTTTTTTTATTAATAAAGTCAGTTGTTTAGAATTTGTTATTTTTGGACTAATTGTTGGTTATCATTTTTAAAAAATGATATAATAAATTCTAATATAATCATAATATTATAGCTGTGACATATAATTATGCAATATAAAATAATAGTTTTCAACATTTTTTAGGTATCTACAACGTCCTTCTTTCTTAAAATACGTTTATTTATTTGTTGATGATTACAGTGATGTTGGTGAAGTGCACACCACATTAGTTTTGTTAGAACTTCGGCCCATTTATTAGTTTTACTATTGATAGAACCCTTTTAAAGTTCAGCCCATTATAAAAAATCTGATCCATTTCATTGAAAAAAAATAACACCTTTATATCACGGTCCCACAGTACAGACCTTTCTTCCCCATTTTTTCATCCCCTTGGAACCAGTGATGAAAAACTCAATCAAAAAGAACTCTGCTTTACCCAATCCCTGCGACTTTACCTAAGCCTGCTCAGTGACCAGGGCTCCCCCCTTCCAGCTGTCACTAACGGGTCCAGCAGCGGCTCTAGCTTCTTCTCCAAGAAAAACGCTTGACTCGGCTCATTTTCAACTTGAATCGGTCATTTTTGCCTTGAATCGGCTCAACTCGGTGTAAACTCGGTTGACTCGGCTTGACTCGGCCTAAAAATCGGCTAACTCGGCCGAGTCAAGCACTGTTCATCCGAGTTTTGCTGAAAAACTCGCACATGCGCGAGACTCGGGTGAAAATCGGATCGGTGACGGCCGATACCGAGTTGACTCGGCCGAGTTGACTCGGAATCGGCCGATTTTCCAAACCATGCTGACCACTTTGTTTCTTGCAAACACACTATATGTGGCTTTTCATCTAGAATCATTTTTCGAATTGTAGTTCTCTTTCTTTTTTTCATTTAATCCCCTCACATTCCAGGTCAAGAATTCAAGAAATTTAAATTTCATTAAATAAGAAATGGTACACCTCCTTGAGCCCTTCCATCATACCCTACTTCCTCCTACTATCACATATATTCCCTTTGCACAATCTACTAACACTACAGCAAAAAGGAGCATCAGCGACCGGTTTTCCGGTCGCAGAAATTCAAGGCGCCGGTCGCTGTAACCCCGGTCGCTAAAACCCCGGTCGCTATAAACATTGTCGCAGATACTCTTTTGATGACGTCACCGGTCGCAGAAAGTCGTCATCCGGTCGTTGATACTGTTTTTGCGACCACTTTTTTTTTGTCGCTGTTATTTTTTTCTGACGTAAGAAAAAAGTATTTGCGACCAAGAAGCCCGGTCGCAGATACTTAGAACCGGTCGCTGAAAGTCTTCTATCAGGTTTTTGGAAATTTTTTTATTATTTAAATTTGCACCATTTGTTTTATGATTAATCTGAGAAATATAAATGTTTGTTTTGATTCGTATTAGGACTTATTTTAATAAATCAAGAGAGATCAAAATTCTAAATTATGAACAACATCCACATTCTAAACTTAACCATTATCTATACTCTGCCCTCTTATCACATTCTGCACAGGAGAACCAACGAAGAATAAATTACAAAAGCTTTGGGAAGACTGCTCGGGATAAAACGAAAATGTCTACTTATGAGAGGACAGTATAAAATTGGTCTAAATTACATTTATCGTTAATGTAAGCTGTACTAAGCCTAATTCAAATTCTATCAAAGCATCTCTACATTAGCACAATGACTACAAACAAATAGTACCCTTTTAATTGGTACAAGCAAGTTGGGAGAAAGCTTTACATCTACATAAAGACCCAAATCTTTAAACCGCCCCACCAATTTTTGATTCCTCGAGAGATGCCAAATGTGTGTTTGCTCACTTCTACTTGCAAGAATGTTAGCATCTTCTATCTCGCATGGAGCTCGTCTTCTGAAAGTTTCTTCCCACTGCCCAAATTAAAATAAAATAATAATAAATGCTTTCTTACAAATATGCCTAATTGACTACATTTCTTGCAGTATATGAGATTAAACAAAAATAGTAGGATATAGAAAAGACAACAATATTAACTAACCTCATAATGGTTGGGATGTCCCTTAGAGTTTCTCTAACAACGCATCCACTTCTCCCTCTATCTCCCTTACTATACAGTTATTTAACAAAGAGATCTCATTGACTGGATGATTAAAAATAAGTTGGCTTTTGTAGGTCGCATGTTATCCGTGAAACTCAAGTAATTTTCTTTTTCAATTTTTCAGCCTGAACATATGATTTTAAGATTCAACAATCCAATAGCTTGCAAATAGAAAAAATTTCAATAAAGGTGAAAGCACTGAATCATTATGGTTACCTTTTAAACTAACCAAACCAACCACAGAACACTAGGGTATGTGAATTCAGATATCAGACCTATTTTCTTCTAAACAGTTTCAAACTGCATCATCGATCCATAAATAAATTGTAGTACCATGCCCCAATGTTAAATGAAAGAGTCATCCCCATTTCAAACTTTATTTCCCTGCAGACACAAATTTGTAGGTTAATACTATCTTTTTCCCTGCAGACACAAATCTGCATAGGTATTCAACTACTCATGAATCCTATCTTTTTACCCCTAATTTGTAGGTTAATACTAATTGTTCCAGCAAATCTTGTCAAGTCATGCATTAATTTTGACAAGTCATTATAGAGTTTACAGTGTACATACGTGTGTCTGATGCACTCACAACATCTCATCATATAATTAGCCACAGATGAAAAGTATCACCACCCCTAATTCCATTTTTAACAAATAGCTTTCAAACACCCCTTTCTGAACCAGAACCAATCATTTAATTATTATAGAATCAGAACCATACAAATGTACAAATATATATATTGTTCTCACTTTTGCAGAATTAGAAACACCAAAACACAAAAAGGAAATTACTCATTTACATCTGGACAAATCAGCAATATATCTCTCAGTTCCGCAGTTGCATTTTTCTTTTTCTCTTTTGGAACAGAATCTGCTATTATTTACTGATATGAAGTTCCTACTAGATAATAGCAGAGAAAGGATTGTGCTGGGCATGAAATTTACAATTTACAATTGTCTAAGCAAAGCTGGAATTTTCAATTAAAGCAACTAAATTGATTTTACCAAAATAACAATCAACAAATAAGTTACAACATAAACCCTCTAAAATTCAAAAATAAATCAGAAAACAAGAGATAAGAGGGTCATACCAAGATTGGAGAGAAGCAACGGGATATTTGAGATGCTGGCCGAGGGTCTGCTGGAGGCGCTTGCCGAGGGAGGAGAGAGCTAAACCGACCCTTAGAGGTCAGTGAAGAGGGTCGTGGAGGCGCTGGTCGGGGAGGAGAGGGCAGGGTGAGACAAAGAGAGGTCGGGCAGGGTCGGGGTGGAGAGGCGCTGGTCGGGGTGGCCGGGAAAGAGACAAAGAGAGGTCGGGCGGGCGAGAGAGAGAGCTTCTGAGGGGAGAGCGCTGGTCGGGCGGGCGAGAGACAAAGAGGCGTCGGGCGGCCGGCAGCGGATTTGTGCGTCGGCGCCGGGCAGCGGATTCGTTTTTTTTTAATAAGTACTTCAGCGACCGGCGATTTAGCCGGTCGCTGATGCCGGTCGCTGAAACTCTTGTTTGTTGTAGTGTAACTGGACCTTGACAAATCCCAACTAAGATCCTATTACAAAATCTAATCTCCCAGAGGACCTCAGTTGGGTCCCAGTATTTCCAATTTTTGTTAACATCAACAAACTTCTTCCTTAACACACAGTACTCAAAAAAAAGGAAAAGAAGAAAAAGAAAAGCATACTTAAAAACACATAAGATTCATAAAAACCTAAAAGACAACACTTTGGTTTGTTTGCTCTTCTTACACAGCCGTAGTACCTCTACTGTTGGAGTGAGCCGACCTGCTGGCTCTGATCTCCCTCCTGGATCATCACACCATCAATTTGGCAGCCACCTGGAATGCTTCCTTTCACCATGTCCGTTATTTGCGCATTATGTGCTGACAAAAATTTAATTGATGAATCGATTGTTTTTTGTCACATCACATTATAATCAATAAAGATTACTTCTTTTAATGATGTAAAAGATTGAAAAATTACACAAAAATATTTTCACCCACCGCATATTATGTATAAAATTAAAGGTCAAAATCATGTTTTCTTTTACTATTTTAGAATATTCAAACAAAAAAAAGGTTCATAAAGACATCGTTTTTCTTTGATCTGCATTAAATTGCGAGAAATACATGCAACCGAATCAGTTTAAAAAAATAAAAAAGGCAGAAAGATTGTACACATGAAACATTTTTATATATATACCACACAACATGTAACAAACAGTTTTTAACAATTCTTTACTGTATTGGATACAAAAAAGAAGCATTACAAGTATAATATTATTTGTGCATCTTGCGGTAAAGAAAGTTTGTCAATAAACTATTTTTTTTGCATCATATATATGATCAATACAAAAAAAAGTATAAAATCAATATTTTAAATTATTTCTATAATAAAATTAAATATTTGGACTATAAGCAACAATCATTTTTTTTTCTAGTTAAAAATTGTAATTTGATTGATCTTTTATGAACCTAGTTTGAAAGTTCTACATAATTATGAGCATGTGCGTAAAATATAATTAATATAGGATTTCTGTCTATTTAAAGACGAGACAGTTTTTTTCAAAACTAAATTAACTCAATCTTACAATGAGAGATATTTACATTTAAAAAGAAAATAATTTACCATAAAATAGTTGGAGTTTAAAATATTTAGAGGGAAAGAATCCGCATTTGATCTAATGGCAAAGGCACATATTTCTGATGTGAGAGGCTATTGGTTCGAAATTGGATGAGAAAAATTCTCTGTATTAAAAGATAATATTGTAATGCGGGTCATAATCTCTCTATAATGAGTTCCAAAACATTGCTCTAGCATTCCGATTTCTAGAGATCCACAAAAAGCTCTTGATTCATAATTCGTTCGGAATCAGTTCGGATTCAACTCACTTACAACTTAAGTTAATTCTGACTCGAGTTAATTGACTCAGTTACTCATGAGTCCAATCCGAATTGCCTCCAACTCGATTCAAATTCAACTCACTAACTCGGACCAGCCACTAACCCCCATTCGCCAAGTCCATTTCTCTATGATTCTTCTCTTGACATGCATATTTGGTAGAATTTTATGATGTGATTTTAACAACATAGAATTGTACAATTTTCTAAGTCGACTTCTGAATCCAAATTTGGGTTTGATCGATCTTAATTCGTCTTTTAGGTTGCAAATTGTTTTTTTTAGACTGAGCAGTTTGGAGCATGGCTGCAGTGGGCCCGTTGAGGCACATCAGCCACCTCAAGGAAAGGACACATGGCGCTCTTAGGATAACTTAACTAATCACGAATGTTTCTTTGTTAAGGGAGCGAAGGGGTTCTACATTAACATTCGTAAATACGATTTAGATTTACGGAATGATTTTTAGTTGATACTCCTGAGTGCATTATTTTATAGATTTTGACAATAAATTCATGTTTTTTTACCGGTTCTTCGTGGGATAGCTTATTCATTGGATTCAACTTTTTTTTTAGTTAGAACTTTTTGCGCAAATTAAAAATTAAGAAGATATCCTTTGTGTTTTTGTATTTATGATGTAGATATTTGATGTAATTTTCACAACAAATTTATTTTTTTATCCATTGCTATATTTTTGTGTGATAACTTTGTAAGGATTGGTGATTTATACGTTGTTGAGAAATAGAGCTGTTATTGTGCCTTTTGTGTTTAATAGAAACTCTACATATATATGGACTATTACCATGGTTAATAGAAACATGGTAATAGGGATACATTTATATTTTACATAATATATGGACTGTTTTGTAACTTTGAAACATTGTAATAGAAATAGATGAGGAGTCAGAGAGTGAATGTAACTCTGAACCCTCTTTTTCTAAATCTCTCGTTCTTTCTTTCTTTCTTCCTAAAACCTTAGAAATCAACATGGTATCAGAGCCTACGATCCAACCCGATTGAACTTCATTTCTTCCCCCAAGTAAGTAGAGAATAGATTGTTTACCTCAGTAAGAGAGAAATCGCAAAAAAAAAAAAAAAATATGGTGAAGTCGCTGGGATTTAAGGATTGTTGGAAGTGTAGTGAAGTGAAGTTGCTGGTTGCTCCAAAGAAGAGGCCCGCCTGGAGAAGAGTGACACAAACCGAAATTGCTCCAAGAAAAGAGTAAGATTGCCCAAAAGAAGCAGAAATTGCTCTAAGGAGGCTGAATCGCTGATTGAAACTGCTCCAAGAGAAGCAGAGTCGCGACAGATATCGGTGCATTTACTTTGTTCAGGTTGTGCACACACAATCACAAAGGTAATATTCTCTAAATTTGTTTAACTGAGAAGATGAGTGATAACCCGGTCCGACCACCGGTACTGAGATTGGGTCTGGAACCAGTACCAATTCTGCCCAGGTTGTATACCATGGAGATCTGACATCTATTAAATTTAATGGATCAAATTATTTGGACTGGTCAAGAGCTGTGATCATAGCATTAGGAGGACGTAGACTCCTTGGATATGTTAATGGAGAGATAAAGGCACCATCTGAAGGAGATGCAAAGTATTCTGACTGGAGGGCAACCGATTATGGTGTTATGGCTGCCATATACAATACTATATTACCCGAGTTGGGAAGGAATTTTTTAGGTGTAGCAACTGCAAGAGACATGTGGTTAGCTATTGAGGCAACTTATTCCCATAAAGGAGATGATGCGAGATTGTTTGAAATCAAAGAAAATATTCGAAAATGCACTCAAGGAAACCGTTCAGTGCAAGAGTACTACTCAGAACTTCAAGGACTATGGAATGAACTTAAGGTATGTGAAAAACCATGTCCAAACTGTGTTCAAACTGGAGAGAAAAATAAGGTGTTTGATTTTCTTATGGGATTAAATTCTGAATATGAGAGTGTGAGGAGTATGGTGTTTGCTCAATTATCTATTCCACCAATTGGGTCAGTATATTATGCTGTCCAGCTTGAAGAAACAAGGAAACGAATGATGGAAGTATCTATTGGTGAAACTAAAAAGGTTGGAATGGTGGCTGAGTATGGACCTATGAGAGGTCGAGGTAGAGGTTTCAACCAAGGAGGAAGAGGACGTGGTAGATCCTCCAGTGATCGTGACAAACTCAAGTGCTTTCATTGTGGCAAAATGAGGCACACCAAGGAAGAGTGTTGGGATATAGTTGGAAGGCCACCTCATATTGGAAGAGGAATAAGGGCCTTCAATGCTGTTGGAGAAGGTACATCACTGACAATAGGAATACAAGAATATCATGACTTGAAGAGACAACTTGATGAGTTAAAAGTTGGTCTCTCCGGGTCTCAACTTGGCATGTCTCAAGTTTTTGATACTCAACAAAGTTCTCATGCAGCAGCCAACTTAGCATCCTCTAGTGAAAAATGGATAATAGATACTGGTGCCACTGATCACTACTCTGGTATGAAACACCTTTTCTCAAATTTTCACCTATAGAACCAGCCCAATTCAATGACCATTGCTGATGGTTCTTCAATTCCAATTGTTGGAAAAGGATCCATTTCTACCCCTATTGCCACACTCAGTCCAGTTTCATTTGTGCCTAACTTACCAGTCAATCTTTTCTCCATAAGTGCCATTACTAAGAGCTTGCCCTGTAGTGTAACTTTCTTTCCAAATCATTGTATTTTTCAGGACTTGATGACGGGCAACCTCCTTGGGAGTGGCTATGAAAAGGATGGATTGTACCTTCTTGAAGATCCAAAAGTAAATACTACATCTTGTGGGTTAGGTTGTTCTAAATTAGAAAGTCTAGAACTTCTTCATTATAGATTAGGTCATTTGCATCCTACAAAGTTGTGTATTTTGTTTCCAGAACTTTCAAAGACAAAGGAAGATTTTAAATGTACGGTTTGTGTTAGAGCTAAACAGGTTAGGAGTCACTATCCTGTAATCAATGATCATTGTACTACTCCTTTTTGAAATTATTCATAGTGATATTTGGGGTCCATCTCCTGTTGCATCTATTTTTGGATATAAATATTATGTTTGCTTTGTGGATGATTGTTCTCGTTATACCACTATTTTCTTAATAAAATCAAAGAGTAAAGTTGCCTCCATTTTTCCAATATATCACAAAATGGCTCAGACTCAATATGGTGCAACTGTCAAGATTTTATGAAGTGATAATGGAAGAGAGTATCTCTCTTCTAAACTTCAGAAATACTTGGAGTTGCATGGTATTAAGTCTCAAACAAGTTGCCCCTATACTCCACAACAAAATGGGGTAGCTGAGAGAAAGAACCGACATATACTTGGGTAACTCGTTCTCTTATGATTGGTATGAATGTGCCAAAGTATTTGTGGTCTGAAGCAATGCTGACTTCTGTGTATTTGATAAATCGAATGCCTTCAAAGATTCGTAATGAAAAGACACCACTTCAAATTGTTGATTCCAAATCAATATTATTTTCCATACCTCCAAAGGTCTTTGGTTGCATTTGTTTTGTCCACACGAAGAGAACTATGCATGACAAATTGGATCCCAGAGCTATCAAATGTGTCTTTACAGGATATTCAAATTCTCAAAAGGGGTACAAGTGCTTTAATCATATCACCAAACGTAGGTATGTTTCAATGGATGTCACTTTTTTTGAAAAACAACCGTACTTTAATTCTGGTGAAAATAGCTTCTGTAAAGACCTAACTAAAAATGAAGAAGAATTCTTTTTCCCAAGTCACTTAGAGTATGTTTTCAATCCAAACACTATAGAAAACTTGTCTAGTGAGGATAGAGAACCTCAGCCCACTGAGATGAAAGTCTATACAAGAGGTAAACGAGAAGTGGTACTTCCAACCTCTTCAAATGTCACAGAACAAGGAGGTGCCTCGAATCAAGATATGGAAAATACAATGTTTGACAAGGAAGGTAACACAGATCCCTTGCCACATGATCTTGACCTACCCATTGCTCTCTGAAAAGGTAAACGAAACATCAAATTCCCAATCAGTAAATATGCCTCATATTCTCATCTATCTAAACCCCTTCAAGCCTTTATTACCTCATGTGGTACAGTATCTATTCCTAGAACTGCTAGGGAAGCTCTGGAATCTGATGCTTGGAGAAAAGCAATGGAAGAAGAAATGTATGCTCTTGAGAAGAGTGGGACATGGGAAGTCTGTGAACTCCCAAAAGGTAAGAAGACAGTTGGTTGTCGATGGGTGTATACCATTAAATTTCAACCTGACGGTAAAATTGAGAGGTACAAAGCTCGATTGGTAGCTAAAGGGTATACACAAACACAATGGGTGGACTATGATGATACTTTTGCTCCGGTGGCTAAATTGAACTCGGTACGCATTTTACTTTGCATTGCTGCTTGCAAAAAATGGGAACTCTATCAATTAGATGTGAAAAATGCTTTCCTTCATGGATCTTTGGAGGAAGAAATATATATGAATTAGCCACCGGGTTTTAGACTTGAGGGGGAGACACATAAGGTGTGTCGATTGAGGAAATCATTATATGGTCTCAAACAGTCACCTCGAGCTTGGTTTGCACGATTGAGTTCTATCATGATCAGCTTGGGATATGTACAAACACATTCTGATCATACTGTGTTTGTAAGAAGGGGTGAGAAGGTATGTGTTTTAATTGTATATGTTGACGATATAATTGTGACAGGAGATGATGTTGAGGAGATAAATCGATTGAAAGACAATCTGAAAAATGCATTTGAGATCAAGGATCTAGGTAAGTTGAGATATTTTCTTGGAATTGAAGTGGCTCGTTCAGAAAAGGGTATTTTTATATGTCAAAGAAAATATACCCTTGACTTGCTACAAGAAACCGGAATGTTGGGTTGTAAAACAGTGACAAGTCCTATTGAACCAAACCATAAACTTTGGGATAAAACAGCTAGGCCACTAGAAGATCCAACTGTTTACAAGAGACTAATTGGCAAGTTGTTATATTTGACAATTTTACTCGACCTGATATAACCTATGCTGTTAGTGTCCTTAGCCAATTTTTGCAAAATCCCTCACATGAACAGCTACAAGTTGCTTATCGAGTTTTGAAATACCTAAAACGAGAACCAGGAAAAGGTCTTTGTTACTCTCATGAAAATGCTCTAAACATTGATATATATACTGATGCTAATTGGGCTGGGAGTACCATTGATCGAAGGTCCACATCTGGTTATTGCACTTTCATTGGGGGTAATTTAGTCACTTGGAAAAGTAAGAAGCAAAAGGTTGTCTCCCGATCAAGTGCAGAGGCAGAATATAGAGCTATGGAAAATGGGACATGTGAGGGTATGTGGATAAAAACACTGTTGGATGAGTTGGGGTTCAAGATAACACAACCAATTCCTTTATATTGTGATAATCAAGCAGCTCTCCATATTGCTAGCAATCTTGTTTTTCATGAACGGACGAAGCACATAGAGGTGGACTGTCACTTAGTGCGTGAAAAGTCTGTGAAGGAGAAAGTGGTTGACCCAAAGCATGTGAGATCTCAGGAACAGTTAGCTGATGTGTTTATGAAAGGGTTATCTGGAAAAAGGATAGAAGAAATATGTTCCAAGTTGGGCATGATAAATTTCTATGCTCCAACGTGAGGGGAGTGTTGAGAAATAGAGCTATTATTGTGCCTTTTGTGTTTAATAGAAACTCTACATATATATGGACTATTACCATGGTTAATAGGAACATGGTAATAGGGATACATTTATATTTTACATAATATATGGACTGTTTTGTAACTTTGAAACATTGTAATAGAAATAGACGAGGAGTCAGAGAGTGAATGTAACTCTGAACTCTCTTTTTCTAAATCTCTCGTTCTTTCTTTCTTGCTTCCTAAAACCCTAGAAATCAACATACGTAGTTAACCTATACATTGAGCTTTTTTACGCAACTTATTCACTGAATCAACTATTATTTTTTTAGTTACAACTTTTTGTGCAAATTAAAAATTAAGAAGATGTGCTTTGTGTTTTTGTATTTATGATGTTGATATTTGATGTAAATTTTGGCAACAAATTTATTTTTTATCCATTGCTATATTTTTGTGTGATAAGTTTGTAAGGATTGGTGATATGTAGTTAACCTATACATTGATGTCAAGTCTTCATTTTGTTAACAAATTTTGCGTATTTTGAATGTGATGACATGCTTTGGCTTTTGTATTTAGTATGTTGATATTTAATGTAGACTTTAACAATAGACTCACTATTTTATCCATTGCCAGTTTTTTTTTTCTAGTATCAACTTGCATAATTTAGAATTAAGATGATTTGTTTTGAGCTTTGAATCGTCATAATAGGACGTCGATGTTTGATGTAAATTTAATTTAATTTGTTATAAACTAAATTTTAGGTAATATATAATATATTACATCATTTTTTTATTTAAATTTAGGATATTAAAAAAACATAAATATTTCTAAATGTATGAATTTTCATCTAAAATAATTAGAATACACATATTTCATCTAAACTTTTATATAAAAAACAAGAACGTATTGCTAAAATGAATAATTAGGTCACAAATATTGGAAACGATAATAAAATCTTTTTACTTTTAATTTATGTTGTCACAACATATAAAAAAAAATTAGCCACACATTTTTTTGGATATTAGTTTTGCATTTTTTTTTTTGAGATGTTGATATTTTGATAGTTAAATGCTCATACACAAAAACTATATGGTTTTGAATAGATTAATGTCTAGAAATATTTACAATATGAAATTTGTGGATAATAATGTACAATATGCTCTTAAATTAAAATCTGAAACAAGGACAGTATTTATATAAGGATCAGTGTTGTATGTTGATGTAATTGACATAATAGAAATTAAATTTGTATTTAGCATTAAAAATCAAATTCACAAAACAGTTGGTGATGGTATTAATTTCATTTATTAATTACTACTTAGGTAATGTTTAAAACAAATATTAAAGAGAAAATAACCATTTGATAACTAATAATCCCGAACGTGGGTCTTTGAAGAGTAAGTTATCTAAATGAGGTTGGAAATTATTTAAGTTAAATATATCACAAACTAAAGTGTTTTAAGAAAAAAATAAAAATACATATATGAAATTTGGCAAAATATTAAGTAATTATAAATTTTCCTAATATAAAAGAATATGATCTCAATATAGGTTTTCTCCAATAACTTATATGTACGTGATTATTTCTTCTTAATTATCTATGTAGAGTTATTTGAATATTTCATAATAAAAGGTGAAACATATAAGGTAACCTTTTGTTTTCAATATTTCTTAATTAATATAACGACTATTTGAATAAAAAAATAGAATTATGTTTCTCTTAAAAAATTCTGCTATACTTTTAAACTAAGCAGTCATGTAATTAATACGAGGTTCAACCGAACATATCATACAAAAAATATGTAAGAGCATACATGTTTATGCTCACTTTACATTCACACATTAATTGTGTATGAAAACAAGCAAATTATTTTTCTTTTTTTCCTTAACTAGTCTAGTACCCGTGCGTTGCAACGGGGATTGAAATATTATTTTGATCACTTTCTTTCAAGGTGATTAATTTTTATTTAATTTCTTCATTATGTGTTAGTCAATAATAAGAGCAAACGATAACCTTAGAGCTTGATAATATATTATTTGTTGAGATAATTAATTGTAAATACATTAGTCAGCATATATATTATTTGTGGAGATAATTAATTATCACGCATGTATGCTGACCTTGCGGAATACACATGTTCATCACATCTATGCACTATATAAAAAATTGATATTGGACAGGTATAAAGTTCACATGTTACTGATCCCATCCATATAAAGAACATTCATCATGGCACTATCAATTAATTGTACTGAAAATCATGAGTAATTAGTTGATGAAGTGTGATTTAACCATCCTGTAAATCATGAGTAAATTCACTGCCGGGCATGCACAACCAATTTTCTCAATGGTCAATGTGAGTTTCCCAGTAAATAATGGTCTGACCTGTAATAAGCTATTCCATAGCACTGAATCCTGGATGGCACACCATTTTGGTTTTATATCGCACCACATTTAATGAGCAAATATAACAGATTGATGAATCACAGAGTCACAAGAACCTACCAAATTAACTACTTCAATTGCATCAGGAATTACACTTAATTAGTTTCACAAGTAAGTGTTTACCAGCGGGCCGAATTTGGGTTTTGGTTCACCAGTGGTAAGTGTTTGTTCTCTGGTCTTATTCAGTTATTTTGATACTGTTAGATTTTGATACCATTATAAACCAAATTTTTTCTATATTTGTGCATTCAACTATAATTGGCCATTAGTCCACCAGTATCTTATATTTTAACTAGGAAAGTTGACTGCCACCTGTCAGGAAGATTTAAGGATGGAGGGACGCGTGTAATTGTAATTGCAAAGCACTCTGTCTGGCTGGGCCTTGACGCTTCATCTTGGGCCTATAATAAAAATTGCATTTTGTTTCAATTTTAAAAATTGAGGGCCGACAACGGATCCAAAAGAATTTGTGATGATCGTTCTACTTGGTCCGGTACAGCTAAGAGAGTTTGTTATATACCTCGATCTGATGAATCCCAGCCCATGCATATATACACGTCCTTGGTTTGTAAGAAGAGGTGTTTGAAATTTGTTTTTGTGTAAATCTCCAAAGAAATAAAGGGTTCTACTATGCACGGGACACATCCTACACAAAAGAGGTAACAAAATCAGTCACATTACCAGTGCACCTGTTAATAACAAGTATATAGAAAATAACAGTCGAGCGACATGATCATTACTCAACAAAATACTTGAACAAATAATATGATGAATAATAAAAGTGAAACCAGTCTTACCAACATGTTGAGAATTTGAGAGTAATTTACGAAATTTTTTCAATATAATTTACGAGAGGTTCTATCATGGTTTTTTTTTACAAAAAAAATTTAATAGTTGCCTAAAAAAAAATCTAATTTAGGCTAAGTAAAGATACAATATTTTAAAATAGAAAAAGAATGAAGGTACTTGTTACTCGCCTTTATTCTAAAAATGACCGATGAAAAATAACAAACCTAACAGATCAAAGGCTAATCGGATCCTATTTTCCTTTATTTGCCAACACAATAAAATTTCATATTGCGGCCCTTTATATTTGGTTTCCTTCAAAATCTAAATTATTTCAACACCTTTTATTTAAAAATTGAACAAGAAAAAAACAAATTTTGATATCAATAATAATCACAGCATAAGACCATACATACA
The DNA here is from genome assembly GCA_025461045.1 of Carex parvula. Taxonomy (NCBI): domain Eukaryota; kingdom Viridiplantae; phylum Streptophyta; class Magnoliopsida; order Poales; family Cyperaceae; genus Carex; species Carex parvula. The sequence continues at coordinate 409,129 of JAJGRW010000008.1, read as the reverse complement.
CATGTGTATATACAACACATCTAGCACATGAAAAATTTAAAAATTTGAATTATATAAGTTAAAAGTAATACTTGTGTAAACTTTGTGGTTCATTCAAATTATATATATGGGGAGATCATATATGGGGCAATTGTCTGTTCACAACGGTATGCAACATTATAACATCTAACTCAACAAGTCCGACCATATCCAATTTAATTTTTATAGACAAGTCTTTATGAAAAAGCACTGCTTCATGAGTCCGCGTTTTCTAAAAATATTTATAATCTTAGGTTTTGAAGCCGTTAATGAGTCAAAATATTTTTAATGACATATTGGATCCTTTAGTATAAAACTTTTTTGTGACAATATAAAATTGATTTAGAATCTCTGTACCCAAAAATTTACATGTATATTATATTTGCGTATCTTGTGCTGAAAAAAAATTGATGAATAGATTGTTTTTGTCACATCACATTATAATCAATAAAGATGACTTCTTTTTGTAATATGCAAATTTAAAAAATGGAAAAATGTACACAAAATATTTTCATCCGTACCGCATATTATGTATAAAATTAAAGGTCAAAAACATGTTTTTTTTTTACTATTTAGAATATCCAAACAAAAAAAGATTCATAAAAACATCATCATTTTTCTTCACCATATAATTGCATTATATTGCGAGAAATACGTGACAATCGAATCAGTTTCAAAAAAAAAAAAAAGGCAGAAAGATATGTACATGAAACATTTTTATCTATACCACACAACAAGTAACAAACAATTTTTAACAATTCTTTACTGTGCATCTTGCGGTAAAAAAAGTTTGTCAATAAACTATTGTTTTGCATCATATATGATCAATACAAAAGAACTATAAAATCAATATTTTACATTTTTCTATTATATATTTAAATATTTGGACTACAAGCAACAATCAATTTTTCAGGTTAAAATTTTTAAAAATGATTGGTCTTTTATGAATCTAGTTTGAAAGTTCTACATAATTATGAGCATGTGCGTAAAATATAATTAATATAGGATTTATGCTGTATTTAAAGACGAGATAGATTTTTTAAAAACCAGATTAACTCAATCTTACAATGAGAAATATTTACATTTAAAATTTTTAAATCATTTACTATAAAATATTTGTAGGTTAGAATATTTAGAGGGCAAAAACTAGACTTTGGTCTACTGGCAAAGGCACATGTCCTCTGACGTGCATGGGAGGTCATTAGTTTGAAACCCATATAAGAAAAATCCTTTGTTATAATAACATGAGTTTGAAAAGAATTTTGGGTGGCTTGACTCCAACCCTCTTATTAAAAAAAAAATATATTTAGAGGACTTACAAGAATAATGAAAAAAAAAATCCATACAGAAACTGTATGGTCCAGCCTACTTCAAATGTATAATAGTACAAATCCTAATTATAACCCTCCAATTTATGAATAACCGCATAGATGCGTTTTATAATATGCATGGATTCTTAAAAGATAATATTGTGCGGGTCATAGTCGCTCTATAATGAGTTCATCAAAACATTGCTCTAGCATTGCTCATGATTCATAACTCGTTCAGAATTAACTCGGATTCAACTCATCATCTGACTCGAGTTGACAGATTCGGTTTACTCATGAGTCAAATCTGAGGCCAACTCAGCTCAATTCGGATTCAACGGTGGTATGTAATATATTACATAATTTTAGGGAGAATATCATATATACCACTCAAAAATTGTGTAATTACGTATTTACCATCCAAATTTATTTAATTACGTATTTATCATCCTAAATTCTAATAACTCACCGTATTTCCCAATTAATCAAAAACTGAGATTAATTATATCTAATTCATGATTAATCACTTAATTACTTTTCTTTCCCTTCTCTTTCTGCGGTTCCGCATTTTTTAGCGCCAAAACTGTGATTCTTTACCTTTTCCTATGCTAAAACTTCCTCATCTCTCCTGCCTTCTTTAGCCCCAATATTGATTGTGATTTCCACTTTTCCATGCCATTCTAATCATCTGTTGATTTATGGAGATGGTATACAAGGAGGAAGAGAGACTTCGATGAAAGCTCAGAGTAGAATCACTGAGAATCGAGTAAGCTCCTTAACCTTGATTTTACGATAACTCACAAATGAGTCACGCTTCATCAGTATTATCGTTGTCCTTGGTCAATTCAATCAATTTTGCACACTATTGCGTTTTTCCAATTTCATCAGTATCTTGATTTTCGTGCTTTTTTATCTTCTTCATCATGGTTCCCATTATGTCTTTATTCAACATATACATGTTTTTGATAAAAACGAGGAAAATAAAAGTTTGGCAGTTAAAGAGTTCCATTTGAATTTCTTAATCAAAATATTTAACCGGTTCTTTAATGTCTTAATTAAAATGATCTATTACCAATAATTGTGGCCGTATGTATGTTTGCTGAGTCTTTTGCGTTTTTGTTTTGTTGATTTCATTTTCTCAAATTATGTGTTTTTTTCTTCTTGACGAATTTCTATTTATTTAGCATCATTGATCTACTTGGATATTATGTCATTCATAGTTTCATTCATCTCCTTTGATCTTCAAAAATAGATAATTTTGACACCCATTAATAAATAATAGACAATACGTTTACAATTAGTAACAGCTCAAAAGTAGATGCAACACAACTGAATCCGGTGCTAGATCATGCCACATAAAAAAGGCTGTACAGTAACTATTTATAACTAATTCAATTAGTATCAGGATGGTTTACTTTGGATTAAGCACTGCTAGGTGCTGTACCAGTATGGTACGGTCCTGGTTGGATTAAGCACTGATTTGCTGTTCCAGTGTTGGTACCGATCACTGGTACAAGGTAGTTTTTGGTTTGTTTTATTTATTGAAGGGGATGCTCTCATTGAGAGTTGTAAAACATAGTTAATCTACTGGGTATATAAAGGAGAACGGGTCTAAGGAAGAGAGGTGTGCTAAGTTAATCCTTGATTATTATAGTTTGAAGAATAGTTAACATTATTAATCTGAGTTTGGTATATTTGATATATACTAAAGTTATATTGGATAAATATGTGAGTTATTAGAATTTATGATGGTAAATACGTAATTACAAAAATTTGGATGGTAATACATAATTTCACAGTTTTTGAATGGTATATATGAATTCTCCCTTATTTTTTATTTCAATTTCTGTACAAAACATAAATATTGGAAACATGTGAATTCTTCGTCTAAGATATTATATAAAACACATTTTGCATCTAAAAATTGATAAAAGAACAACTACCTATTGTTAAAATTGATAATTATTTTACATATTACACATAATAATAAAGTTTTTAATTTTTTGTTGTCACGGACTGTAATATGCGAGTAACAATTTTTTTTTTCTCTTCACACTACGGAGTAAATTAGAAATATCATTGGGTACACTAAAGCAAGCACTAATTAGCACTTTGTTAATCTCTGTACCTTTAAATTGGAAATATCATTGGGTAACACTAAGTAGCACTAATTAGCACCTTTGTGTAAAGTAAGCACTAATTGCCAGCTTTAACAAAAAGTACATGCGGATGTGAACACAAATAAAAGAAAGGGCTCTGTCGCTTCCTGATTGGACGCTGAAACTAAATTAATTCTCAATTCAGGGATGGGCATGGGCCATGGGCTATTAACAACTGCTCTATTAAGAACACTATGTTTTGGGTTTTGTGAGAAACCCACTTCCCAATCAGTGATGTATAAGTTATCTAAATTTCTTCTTCTTCT